>CANYCX010975995.1:0-14010 GCA_948193385.1 Breynia disticha f. nivosa | reverse complement strand
TATATATCTATGCTCGTGGTCTTTCATCTATTAGGTAATGCCAACCCAAGGTAGGTGAATAAGAACATAGTTTACGATCGCAGAAGGAAGGAATGCACAACGCAAAACTTTTTCGAGAAATGCAAGAAATGCCATACCGTTGGTCAATAAAAATATGTAGGAAGTCAAAGAATGTACTTCCTTATATAAGATAGAACTCTGGCACACCTTAAGAGAAAGAACGAGCGATATCAACCTCAAGAATCACGCTCCATACTCAAATCCTCAAACATACTTTACCATAATCTCCCAATATCCTCAATAACGATTACTTATAATGATTCTCTTTCCTTACATTCTTTTCTCACGTATTCTCTTTCCATTCTTAAAATACTGATTTGGTCTTTTGGAACCGTCAGGTTCACTCGGTTAAACTTTTATGCGGAATTAAATCCACACTCACTCTAGTTCACTTTTTCGATTCCTAGGAAAACACTCGTACTCACGCTAATTGCTTAGGTTTCTTTAATGTTTCCAAGTTTTATTTAAGCAATTCATTTGCCATACACAATTTTATTCATAAGTGTTTCGATCACATTATGTTTATTAGATAGTTTTCTTTTATTTACTTCAAACTTTTGTTAACTCACACATTCATAAGGTTCCCTCACTTAATCATAAATCACAACGTTCATCATCTAATACACCGTATATCATCATAACATAGCTAAGTATAGAAATCTTACTTTCACAATCACGTTCATTTTATGCAACACGTATTATTTCCTTTTAAGATCATAATTGTCAATCCCAACAAATTGGTACACCCAAGCAACTAAATCAACCGACCAGTTTAGTTACATACATTCCTTATTAACAACACCGCGCTTATCAATCATCAATCAATATTAATTCATAACACAATCACAATTCATTAAAAACATATCCGACATAGACACATTTATTTATTTATTTATTTATTTTTTCTATAAGCCATATGATTAGGAATAACCAACACTTATCACAAGAGTATGTCATTCACATGCATCATTTGTATTTTGACTCTTTGCAATTGTCAATACCCAACACACACTTCATTTCATAATATGACTCTCGACCACATACCACATAAACCAATAAATCAAGCAAGGACACCGTCACATTCAAAACATTCCACATAGCACTTCACATAATTTATAGTATATATACGTTATAAACACTGCAAGCAGTTTCCATCGCTTGTTTTCACACAAACTGTAAATACACAATATGTTTTTCAAGCCGATAATTAGAATTTCATTAAGGCATAAGATAGACTGTTTTTTTTCGTAATTATATAACGACACAATTTATTTGCAACACGATGCATTCACCCATCTCGTAACACATTTGGCATACTATCCACCAACATATCATAACCAACATAAAATGAGAAATCATGCAAGTCATACAGTATACATGTTTTATCAATCGAATTCTATCTCTCATAACATAACCATAACTCATACGAGTTCATTACAGTGACCACAACACGCCCTAAAGTCCCAAATTTAAGCAAACAATCACTCATGGTAGCACCCAAATAGGATTACATATTTGAATGCTTCATGCAAAAGCAAGCATTGCAACCTTTATTCATAACTTGCATAAGCCACATGTCGAATTTCTTTATCAAATCAAGATAACAATATTTCATAGAAACTCCTCACTACCATTAACAAATGCCTAAAGCAAAAACTCATTCATTTATACTCGTATTCCAAGCATTTTCAAATTAATGACAACTTGTAAGTATACTAAGTATAATATCATACTTACATTTCAATCAAACTATCGTCATGGAATCTCAAGCGCAATTCATTCAAAGATTCAACCAATATCAACGTCAGTTCCATATAAACAACGTATCATTCAACAAACAACCCAATTCATAAGTAAGCTCAATACAATACAAACCTCGGGACTCGGCGGCTGCATGCGATACACTGCCGATTGGATCCAACATTTAGAAATCAAAATTTCCAAAACTTAGTTTCACACAAAATGATGCAATGAAAACTGTTTTTTCTGGCATAGTCCGTAGGGAATCTAATCCCTGCTCTGATACCACTAAATGTGAAGCCAATTTTTACAAAGTTCTTTTCCGAATAAATACCATTTTTAGCACTATTTTTTTCCTTAAAAGATAATTTATAAGAAGTTGTAGAATATAAATCAGAGTAAATCATACACAAATATTTTTTATAATGCGGAAGCTGGAAAACATTTAGAATGCTGAGCAAATAAAATCATCTATGCTAATGTATGGATAAATACACAAGCATTCACTATTTCCAAAACAGCTGGGAGCCCGACCTTCAATATCGCATCGTTAGCCTCGCCGATCTCGTAGTCCCTTCCCTAATACCTGTCACTCCGTACAGAATCCAGCCAAACACAGGTGAGTATTTATTGAATACTCAGTAAGGTTGTCCCTCAGTGTCGCTACGTGCTGCGGTGCAGGGGAGTCTTCGGCCATCCCTGCCTATCCTCCCTAATGGCGCCCTAAAGCCCCGCACAACAATCACGCAACATCCAGTCATAACTGCATTCATAAATATCATATAAAATCACAATCACAATCGAGTCATGTCATTTTACATTTTACCACTATAGCGTATATGACCTCCTTTTATCATAAGCCTCAAAGTGCCATCAATCTAGGCCAACAACATCAAACCCCACACGTATACAATTGCACATAGAATACATAACACAATCTCATTCAGGAGCACATATCATTAATCACAAGTAATCTATCACGATTCACAACAATTATAACCACACAAAATATGTCACAATTCACATGACTATATCAACACACATGTGCTCAATCACAAATCAATTCATATCAGAGCCATCACGCATTCAATTCAGAACTCATACTAGCAATCCACTTTATCTGATACAATTCATGCTCAACCACACATTCATCATATAAGGTCACATCTTGATATCAATGCAGATCAATGCAATGTATGCAAATGAATGAGAATGAAATGCTAATGCATTTCCACACACAAATGTTATGCTCCGGAGCCTCAAACACAGTTAGAGAGAGACTTCACTCGATCTCCGTTGTCTCAAATCAAATACAATTAGAGAGAGACTTAACTCGATCTCTACTGCCTCATATCAAACTCAGTTAGAGAGAGACTTCACTCGATCTCTACTGTCTCAACACAATTGGGCAAATTACCCCTTTTCTTTCCTCAAGACATGAACATACAATGCTCATGCAATGCTCAATGCCAATGAATGAATGCAACTTCATGCATTTCATATCTCAACTTCCACAAATTTGAATGCACATGAATGTTCCATAATCCAATATTTTAATTCGCAACATTTTTCATAACGGCCAACTCGTGGCATCTTTCATCACATACCAAATGCAACACAAAAGAGTTCATCGAATAATAAATAAGAATATCCATATCGTGCACATGATAAATAACATAATTCACCATTATGTAATCACAGAGCATATACGGCCAACTCGGCCCAATCAATCACCAAGGCATACGGAACACACAAAGCATACATTAGAAAGTTCCACATTTTCCTCATAAGCTTTATGCTTATTTTCACCTGGCCATTTCCACCTGTAGGAATAGAATACAAGGCATTTCAACACTCAACCATGCCACCTATTTTCAATACACATTAGGCCATCCTTTTCTAGCAATTATACAATTCATTTTAACACAAAGCATGTCATCTTCCAGGGTTATGCTTCCATACACAATTCCAAGCAATAAATTTAGTTCATTCACACCACTTAACCCAATTAAAATCATCCATTCCAAGATCATATACATCAAGCCTCGTACATTCATTTTAAGCCAACATACCAATCTCATTTAGGTATACAACACCAACACATTCCCATTTACCATTTGTAAGCAGTTGAGAGCATACATTTGCTGACTTAACATATTCGAAACATAAGAAACATACTAACAACACAAACAAGCCATATCAACTAGTCCACACGAATACACTTATAGAACAACCAATTCATAAGACATTTTTGCAAGTTAAATCAACGAACACAAGCTCAATCGCATTGAACTTTTACATACAAAACCATATTCAATTTAGTCCAAAGATCACATAGTTACTCAATTCAATATCAAACCAATCACTACGATAAGTTTTACCATTTGCAAGAACCATTTTTTCGATCCAATTCCCATCACGACGCTTTTACATGTCATATGATTAATAACGCATTCATCTCAAATCAACCGTGTTCATATAAGTCAAACCATATACAACCCACATAGCGACAATCATTTATTCCTATGTGCAAACCGCACAAATCACACTTTCGTGATTTATTCTTCTATGTCTAACAATCCCAACAATGCATTATAGGCCAACATATAATCAGATTATTACCATAACGTATCCATAACTTCTTAAAGTAAGTGTGAAAACACACTTACCTTGAGATCCGCACAAACGGTCCCCAGTCCAACCTCGTCCTGAGCATTGAGTACTACCACCTACACATAAACAAGCCACATTCTACTAATTAAACCCTATTCCAACAGATTTTCATGGTCAATTCTCGGATTCCCCACAAAACCCTAAATTTGTTAACTCTAAAATCACAAAACCTCCACCATTCTCACAAAATAAAACTAGATTCCTTAACCATAAAAAACACTCAACAAAACCCACCAAACCCTACTCAAAAATCGCAGTTTTACTCAGAAATTCACATGGTTCAAGAGTTTACCTCGATAGAAAATCGTAGGAAATGCTAAGGGTGGTGTAGAATCTGTTTCCTTAGTAAAATGTCGGAGTTCTTATGTGGGGGAAGCAAGATTTTGGTGGTTAGAAGTGTTGGAATGGTGTTCTTATGGTTTTGGGACAGAAGAAAGTCGGGTAGGGTAAGGGGATAAGTTTTCTCTCTCTTTGAAATGAAACACGCGTGTTTTTAAGCCATTATGACGCTCGAAACAGCCTTGGGAAACGACCTCATGGCCGTCCCCTGACCGTTTCCACCTGTTAGCCTGCCCAAATGACCTAGAATGGCCATGGGAAACGGTTCCCAGGCTGTTCCCAATCCCCCAACTTGCTCGTTTTTCACTTTTCGATTTCCCGACATCTATATCTCTTATACGTACATACTTACAATTTATAATAAACATTATTCCACCCAAGCTTAGACATTTTCTAACCTCAATTACACAAATTAACTATTTTTCTATCACACATTATTCCGACTAAAATTGAACGAATTTTCGGGCCATTACGTAAGGTTTATTTAAAATGAGTTTTACGAAATTTGGTGTCACACATGGAGCTTACTCATTGTAAGCTTACTCACAGTCGTATCCTAAACTAAATCGTTTCATCTACATTTGCAGTCTTGAACCATTTTCTAAAAGTAGGGAAATGATTAGAACATGTAGCATATTGATTATCATATTCTAATAAGTCAATGTGGTTCAACATATACGCATGTAATTTTTGTTAAAAACTAAAATGAAGCATGATAGATTTGAAAAAAAAATGAAGCATGATCATGCAATAAGAAAAAAATTTCAAATATGCAAAGACTTGTGTATTTTCTACAAGTTATCTTCTATTCCACCCTTGTAAAAAAAATACTCATTTTATTCCTTTCCAAATGGCTAACTGCCTATTGCTTACTGATGGGTGTCAAATCCACTAAACAATTTCTTGTTCCCCAAATCTATAGATAATGGAAAGCAAGGCCAAATCCATAGGTATATGTTCAGTTCTGTTTAATTGTAAAAAACGCAAAGACAAAGATCAAGTGGAATAATTCGATAACAATAAGAAAATACTGTAAATAAAACAAGAATGGGACCAATAAGAAAATACTGTAAATAAAACAAGAATGGGAATAACAAAATAGCAATATTACTGAAATTCTAGCTCCGCTAAATATCCATCTTATCTAGTAATTCAATCATAGATCATAAAGAATGAATTAATGCATTATTGCAGACAAGTTATAGCTATCGATAAATGCTAAACAATCAATCTTTACTTAATTAGTCGGTAATTCTAGGACATCCCTGCAAACTACTTCTCTAATCAAATGAACAATCTTTAGGACACCATATTAGATTCAATTCATCAATTGCATTAGGAATTGTAAAGACCTCGTCTAAACTAACAAATTAGGACAGCCGTAATTTATTCAAGTTAGATTATCTCAATCCATTGATGGCGCACCATTAACTTGTCACTAATGTTAAACACGCAATAAAACTTCTGACAGACTAATACTATGCTACTCATTCAACTGGAAAGTGATAAATGCAATAATAATATGAATAGAAATGAGTTCAGAATCTCATGGAAAGTACCAGAGTAAGACATCAAAATACTGAAACCAGAAAGAGAATCTAGCTTTTCATGGCGACAAACATTCTAACAATAAAATAGTAAACTGTGGAATAAAAAACAACGACTTACAAAGTTTCGTTCTCGATGACTCCTGAGAACACTCCCTCTAAAAGTTAACAAAAAAACTACTTAATGAAAACCTAAATATCCTTTCCTTTCTATTTAATGAAAGACAGGAGGTGACACGCGGTGGAATTGAGAGTACGTGCGGTGGGCATGACCACGTGTACTTTGTGTTCGGCGCGCGTTCTTTGCTACGCGTGGTAGGTATGACCACGTGTAGTCTCCTTTCTACTGTGCGTTAGCTATATTTTGAAGCAACATAAGCTTTCCAATCTTCCTTCAATTCTTCTAAGTGTCCATCCTTGAGCTAAAGTGTCCAAAACAACATAGACGAGGGCTTCATACACGAAACATAAAATGCAAGTAATTCAAGCAACAAAAATGTGCAATGCATGCTAAAAAATTCAATTAAAAACTAAATAAATACATGAAATGCAAGCTAACAAACTACCCACACTTAAAACCATGTTTGTCCTCAGACATGTATCAAGTCAAAACCAAAGAAATAGTTTAACTTTCTCAATCAATTCTTTGTCAACCATTGCTTAAACAACTCACATCAATATGCAATCAAAACTTAACCAAGAACACAACCATCGTAATGATGGCCAACTCATCAAATAGACAAGTCTTCACACCGGTAGGGCCCCCTCTAGAGCAACAAAACAACACTCTTACAAGTTTTGCTCAATTCTCTCATATAGTGTATAGAGGTGTAGTGTTTTCACTTAACTAATCTATAAAATTTCTTTCTCAAAGCTTGACATTCAATCAATCTCAACTAAGTCAATAAATCAAGAAATTAAATAACCAATCAAAGAGGACTTTCATAGGCTTGTAATGTGGCTAAGGGGTTTGAACAAAATAAGCATAAGTCAAGAGAACCAAACAACAGTCAAACCACCATATATAAGTAATGAGTTTAGCATAAAGCAAAAAATATGGTGTCTCAATTTTCATAGAAGCCTAACTTTTTACTTTGCTAATCAAGGTTTCTTCCTTTTGAATTTTCTTGTAGTCTTTTCCTTTTCTTTTCTCTTCCCTTTTTTTCATGTTTCTTTTCTTTCTTTTCTTCGTCATTCTATATTTTTTTCACAACAACTAAACATTACAACCATAGCAACCTCAATCTATACTTTCAATCACATCCACACAACTCTCATTTCTTGCAATTTTGATTCATTCTAGACTTGCGTATTTTCACTTTCAACACAATATGAACAAATTCAAGGCTTTCAACACATTAATACCATAAACCAAAATTCATATTCATAAATTAGCACATGCGATTTGATATAATCTCTCAACTGGGTTACAAATAAAGGGTTTCTAATAAAACGATCGGTTATAGGTTAATTTGTGGTTTGAAACAAAGAAAAGGGTTGAAGGCTCAAATGGGAATACTAAGGATAATTTTACAACTAAAGAGGTGGGAAAAAATAAAATGATTTTTTTCAAAGGGTTTAACAAAAATGCCTCTTATGATGTTAGAAATTTACATTCCCCAAGTTAAAAGCTATTGTGAAAAAGTAGTTGATGGAAAACCTTAATACTTATTTTTTCAATATTGGAAAACTTACACAATTAACAAAAAATTGAAGGCTAAAAAATCCTCTTAAAGATTTGTGTGAAGCTCATACTCTATCGGCTCTTGTACCGGGAGTTATTCAAAGTTAAACTCCAAGTACACAAAGAATGCAAATTGATTTAACAAAGATTTTTGAAAAACTTAACAAAGAAAAATCGAATTTATTTCCTTTAATTTCAAATCGATACAAAATTTGATTAAAACATTCATTTTAAGTGGTGAAATGGAATGGAATGCAAATAAATGCAACAATAATGCAACAATGGCAACGAGCAAGCAGCGAGCATATAAACAACTTAGACAACCTAAATGCAATGGCATGCAAATGTAATTTCTCCCCACCCACACTTAAAGCTACGCAATGTCCTCATTACATGCAATGGCATGAAATGCAATTTCCCCCCACCCACACTTAAAGCTACATAATGTCCTCATTGTGAAATAAGAAAACATAATGTAAAGAGTGTAGGGAGATAGATGCTTCTCTGTGTCTCAGTCGTCATGCATCCTGTGCGGTAATTCTTGATGTTTCATCAAGTCGCATAGCCGACTGCCCATCCTATTAAAGTGCCTTCCCACACGATCCATCATCATCTGCATCATAGTCAAGTGAGTATGCAACTCTGGCATGTCTCTGGTCACCAGATCCAAAGTCAATTTTGCATAGCAAAATTCATATCCTAGCCCAATCCATTCAATCAACAGCATCTTGAATAACGCCTCAAAATCTAATATCTCTGTACAGGAAAGCTCGGTTAATTCATTATGATTCAGATCAAAATAACACAACTTCATGGCTAGGTAAGTAATCAAAGTACCTACAAACATAGACTTATTCGGTTTTTGAATGACTTTTAAGAACTGTATGCATAAAATGTATCCTATATTCATGCGATAGTTATTCTCCGAGCACCATAGTAAAAAGAATTTGAGTTTGGAAAGAATGGTGCTTAGGTATTTCCTCCTAGAAATGTTAAATGCAAGAAACCTATGTATAATCCGCTAACGCCAACGTTGCGAAGTATCACCCTTTGATTTGTTAGGGTGATAGGGCTTGGGGTCAACATACCACTCTAGATAAAGCAAATATTCATCAAAATCTGGAGGATAGTCATAGAATGCTTGAATGTAGCTAGGATTATAAATATCATCCTCATTCAAAAAACTGCACAAAACATTGAATTCAATGATAGAAAATGAGAAATGGCTATCATGCAACCTAAACTGAACCATATCAGGAGAATTAATAGTTGTATCATGATCGAGATTAAATTTAAATGACGTAAAGAAATTAAGACACAACTGCATAAACACAGGCAACAATCAACCAAAATAACCGCTCAATCCTAGTCTAGCAACTTTATCCTCATATAACGAGATGCCATCAATAAACATAATGGTAGGATGAACATGCTTACCAGGATAGATGGCCTTAGAACACATTTGTCCATACTTGCATTTTCTGTTCTGTGAAGTGAACCCCTCGTAGTTGGCTCCAACCACCACTGTAGCAAGATTTTGGCGTTCTAGACGGGCTGAGCGCGTACGGAGGTAGCACCTTTGAGTCGTATTTTGTGGTGGTCCTCTTCCTCCCTAAAAGCAAGATTGAGTGGTATATTCGGTGCATGTGGTTGTTCTGACAAGGAGACGATTGGAACATCATCCTCAACGTCAGTATAGTCAACCAGTACTTCCACTGGTTGTGTGTTGGCTCACGATAGTGGCTAGACCTAGTGGAGCGGCGAGTTGGCAATAGTCCATTATAGTTGGAAGCTTGAGGAGGTGAACTCAGAGGTGTAAAGACAACTAGAGCCAGGGATTGGGTCGAGTTTTGTGAATTATGAGTAGACATACGTCTTGGAGGCATTTTGAGGGCAATGTGTCTGCCTTGGAGTGATTTTTGATGGTGAGAATGCAAGTTTTTGCGTATGGAGAGGGCTTGTGGGTTCTTGAACATTTGGGTGAGACGAACAATTGTTCATGCGTGTTTTTGAAAGTATGCGTGGTGGGCGTGGACTACGCGTAGTCTTCCATCCACCATGCGTCAGCTATTGTTCTGCACTATTTCTACTGCATCAAAATCCCAAGTTATGAATTAGAGCAACATGGTGAAAATATGCAACTCTACCCAAACTTAATTTTAAGACGAGTCTATAAATCAACAAAACACGACAAATATTTTTGAAAACATAAACAAATAAATAAAAATGACTAAAAATGAAATAACTAAAAGAAAATGCAAACGTGAATAAACTTGGGTTGCCTCCCAAGAAGCGCTTCTTTTAACGTCTCTATAGATAGATGGGTTGTCGTGCATCACGAAAAATCATTTGGAATGCTGAGGGATACCATTTTTGACAGTGTATAGCTCGAATCCCTTGTAATAAGGTTTCAACCTTTGTCCATTTACCTTGAAGATTTTACCTGTATCTAGATTTTGAATGTCAATAGCACCATGGTCATAAATATTCGCAACAACAAAAGAACCCATCCATTTGGACTTCAATTTTCCTGCTTAAACTTTAAGAGTAGAGTTAAAGAGTAATACCTTTTGACCCATAGAAAATTGTTTGTAAATAATTATTCAACCATAGAAAATTATTTGTAAACAATTATTCATCCATTCAAATAAGCATTGTTCCTAATCTCTTCGAGTTCTTGCAATTGCAATTTCATTTATTGATCGTTGGAATCCATGTCTGTATTGTATTGCTTTATTGCCCAGTATACTTTATGTTCAATCTCTAGAAGCAAATTACAAGATTTTCCATAAACCATACGACAAAAAGACATACCTAATGGATTTTCTGAAGGCTGTGTGGTAAGAACATAGGGCATCATCAAGCTTCATTTTCCAATCTTTTCTGTTTGGATTGATAGTTCGCTCCAATATGCGTTTGATCTCTCTGTTGGAAACTTTGGATTGATCGTTGGTCTGTGGATAGTTTGCCGTAGAGCTAAAATATGTCACCCCATATTTCTTGAAAAATGCACTCACTTTTTTATTATAGAAATGTGTCCCTCTATCACTAATGATTGCCTTCGGTGTATTAAATTTGACAAAAATGTTAGCTTTGATAAATTCTATGACAACATTGGCATCATTAGTACGAGTGGCCTTTGCTTCTACCCACTTTGATACATAATCCGTAACTAATATGATATATTGAAAACCAAAAGAGAGAGGAAATGGCCCCATGAAGTTAATGCCCCACACATCAAATATTTCACACACCAAAATCAGTGTGAGAGGCATCTCATTCCTTCTGTCAATGTTACCTGAATTTTGGCACCTTTGGCACAACTTACAAAATAGATAAGAGTATTTGAAAATATTGGGCCAATAGAAACCTGATTTAAGTATTTTCCTCGCTTTCCTCTGAGGTATATAGTGTCAACCACAAGCTGCAGAATGACAAAAGTTAAAAATAGAAGCTATTTCAGTCTCAAGTGCAAACTTGTGTTGAAGCACGCTAAACTAATTAACATATAGGTCATTTAATTTAACTTATAATGTGCAAACATTTAAAAATGTCTGGTTGTAGAGAGAGGAAATGCTGAGGAGCTGTAGCTGTCCCATTTGCTGGACTATCTTTTAGTACTTATTCTTGAAACAAAAATCATAGTTGCATGAGTTGCGGCTCAGTGAGTAATCATCTATAATTACTTATCACCTTTTAATCTTACTCATTTTCTATAATTCTATGATTCTATACGTGAGGACACATATATCTTGTCATTTTTATACTTTTATGTATTCAGTCAAATATAGCTTGTTGGAAAGCTTGATGGATGTACTACCCATTGGTAACCATTTTTTGTGTTAATTCCTTGTTTTGGTACTTAAAATCAGGGTTTGAAAGTGGGTAGGTAAAAGTGACGAGTTGGGTTTTCTAACCCTAGTTTCGGTCCGAAGTATCGTCACTTAGGTAAGCTTCCTTGGGCTCTAGAAAGGCGATTTGTATAATCAATTTGATTGAGTCTTGAATGGTATGTGAGTATGAGTTAATGATAGAAAAGTGTTTAGGGTTTTGGGAGGAGAATCGATGATTTAATACATAGACGTTGTGTTTGATGGTAGGATACCAGAAAATGTATTTAATGAAACCTATTGGGAGCGTTAAAGATGATTGGTATTAAGGGTATAAGGAATTAGGTAAAGGGGTAGGTAAAGATATTAATGAGAAAGAGAAGGAGGGGATTATTTAGGAGTATTAATCACCTAACCTAAAGCATATTGTTAAATCATCGAGTTACATAATTGTATATATATGTGATGACATGTTGTTTGTTTTAAGTGCTGTGAATGGATTGATAGTAAATGTTGTTTTAATGTGATGTTGATTATGGTGGAATGATGTGATTGTGATGATTTGATATGAGAATTGATGATGTGTAAGTATGATGAGTTTATATATTTTTTTTGAGGCTATTAAAAACATATGAACATGGCATCATATGCATATAGGTGGGTAAGACAGGAAAAATGATAAGTGTTGGCTCATAGGGAGTAAAATAATGGAGGGAGTGGTTATCGGCTCCTGGGAGCAATAAAGGTAGAAGTATATAAAACATACTTTACCGCGGCACAGTGGAAAGTTCTATTCATTGTTAGGGATCGAGTGTGCCAGGCCAAATAAGAGCAATTATTAGGCCAAGTAAGGGCAAGAAAATCTATGGTCCATAGTAATTTATAACCAATACTCCCGGCCGACGAGGCCCGTTTGCAAACATCAGAAATTCTGGCCAAATAAGGGCAAAAGTCTAAAACTATACGAGCATGTGTGTCAAGGAAGCATACATATGCATTCATTATGTGGTTTTAGACTTGAATATGTGAACGATTATTAAGGTGTGAATGTTTTCTTAATTGAGTTGATGTTTATATGAACATATGAAATTGAAATGCATGAAACAATGTTTATGAATGGTTGATGTTTGTATAATGTTTGAATTGAAGGATTATGATGTGTAACTGTTTAATAAAAGGTGGTTAGGATGACTAAATTTGGTTGGAAATGATGTAGATTGAATTGTGGAATGTTGAGTGTGAAATAGGTTGTTATTGATGGAAGGTTAGTTAGCCTGATGAGCTACACGGACAAGAAGAAAATTACACGGTCTTGCCCGTGTAGTTCCTAAATGCTCGTGTACCACCACTTCTGGTGAGGTTCACGGAAAAAGGAAGTAGTACACGGCTTTGCCCGTGTAGCAGGCAAATGTCCGTGTACCACTTCTGGTGAGGTACACGAACATTCATGAGTGTACACGGATAAAACTGTGTAACTCTCCAAGACCGTGTACTTGATCTGAAAGGTCAAAATTGACTGTTTTTGTTATTTTTGCTCTAAATGAATCCAAGATTGAATTAAAAATGAATGTGTGTTTGAGTATAGGATGTTGTCCATTAGGTAAATGTTGTTTACTGAGTTGTCACAAACTCATATGCGTTTTATGCCTGCCATATTCAATATTGGCAGGAAATTAAGAAGCTTGAGAAGACTTATTTTGGCTTGAGAAGGACACAGATAGCTTGTTCATATTTCGACTGTTGAAAACAAGCAGCAAGGTGGGCAGTGCACATAGGCCTGTGTAAATTTTAAAACAGTGCATGTATTTTGTATTTGGTTATAGATGAAATGAGATCGTTTAGATTTCTTTTCTTTTGTGACCAAAGCAGTCTTGTACCTTGACCATGTTAGGAAACTGTTTTTTTTAACTTTGTAAAAGAATGTTCATATAAATGAATGTATTGTTTTTTTTTTCAATTAAGCTTTGTATTTATTATTTATTATTTTAAAACAATATGATGTCCGGGTTCAGCTGTTACTCTGAATTAAACAATTAAATAGTTCATGGTGATAGTTGAATTTGGGTGTCACAAGTATATAAAACATGTTATACCGTGGCACAGTGGTAAAAAAATCTCGAAACACATTCTTGTGTGC
>CANYCX010975955.1:0-11474 GCA_948193385.1 Breynia disticha f. nivosa | reverse complement strand
TGTAATCTATGTGATAACTTTACATGTTTTCTATTTTTTTTTGCTTTGTGCTTTAAATTGAATTATGAAAGCATGTTATGAGCCGTGTGCGTAAATAATCTTGTGTGGATGAATGTGCTCTGTGTGACTATTGTAGCTGTGTGCTATTGATATGCCTATTTTATATGCATTCATATATGTTAAATAAGCATTTGATTGACATGATGAAATCCTGTGTGGATAAAAAGGGTGTTGTTGTGTGTTATCCTAGATTTGCCATGTGTTGTCCGAACTGACGAGCTATGTGCTTAGAACTGTGTGCTCAAGCTATATGTTGTTCCTTTGTTGTGTGCTATGAAGAAATAAAACCCGGATACATTCTATGTAGATATGCATAAGCATTTCATTCATTTACATTCATATCTGTGTGATATTAATAACCTGTGTGGTTAATGATCTGTGTGATCGAGATATAGCTGTGTGCTGAAATGAGATATCTGAGTGATTAAGATAAATGATGTGTGCTTAAATTAGATGTGTATGGTTGTAGTTAAGTTTTATGCTTTTTAGACCATACATGAGTATTGATATGCTATGTGCTAAAGATAAGGAATTTCTGGGTGAAATTATTAAGGAAATGACCTATAAGATTAAAGGAACTAAGGTATAAAGTGTTATGTGCTAACTTACCTTAAATCAGAATTGAAATAGGCATTTCTGTGGTTCAGCACGTCCTCGTGTTGAATAGCAAGCCACCGTGCTGATGAATGATCTAGAAACAATGTGAGCATGACATTGTGCTCAACTAAACACGATCGTGGTACCTGGAAATAGTGAAATTGAGCACAATGCGTGTTGACTGAAGTACATCGTGTTAGCTGGAAATTTATACATGAACACGACCTCGTGTGTCACGAGCACGACCTGTGCTGATAATAAATTTCCTGCACTTCATTTAATTAAAATCTGATTATTCATTACTAAGTTATATACTCACCCCTATGATTGTTTAAATGTTGTGCAGATCGTAGGTAGCTGCTGACCAGACACTGCTGCAGTTGTGATCAGAGATCCAGTTTTTGATATTTTCGAGGTCTGGCTCCGAATTTCGGGTTTTCAGTTTTGACTTGTACATGATGTACATACTATGTATATATGATAGTTTGAATTTGTTTTCAAACTTAATATGCTTTCGCTTGTATGAAACTTTTCGGGGCCTGAGGGGATTTATATATATATATATACATATATTTTTCTATTTCCTCGTCTATTATTTAAGAAAAATGAGAATATTGGAAATTATGTTTTAAAAATTTTGGGTTCCACACGGTGAGTCCAACGACCCCATGCTTTACAAAATACACCGCAAAATTTGTTCTATGCAGGGTTCTATGTCCGTCGCCATATATTTCACCACGTTGAAGAAACTGTGGGATGAACAGCGCGTCTTGGAGCCTTTTCCAGACTGTATGTGTGGCGCAGGGAGGCAAATCGCTGAACACAACACGAGGAACCACCTGACTCAGTTTTTGATGGGGTTGCACGACATGTATGATTCCATATGCGATCAGATCTTGTTGATGGACCCAGTCCCAATGGTCTTTCGAGTGGAGAAACAGAAAGATAAACACACTCAGTTCAGTGAGATGCCGAAAGAAAGTGCTCACCTTGTCAAAACTGACCACGCAGCAGGTAATACCACACGAAATCAGGCAAAAGAAATTGACAAGGTGTGCTCTCATTGTGGAGAAAACAGCCATGTCAAGGCAACTTGTTTCAAGCTGATCGGCTACCCAGAGTGTTGGAAGGGAAAGAAGAAAGCGACTGGGAAATATCATCAAAAAATAGCCATGTCAAGGCAACTTATTTCAAGCTGATCGACTACCCAGAGGGGTAGAAGGGAAAGAAGCAAGCGACAGGGAAACATGGCAAGGGATCCCAATTTGTAGGCCATATGATAAGTTCACCATTTTCGGTCAACGATTCCGATAATGAACAACGGGAAAATCAGTCTAAAGGCAAGGATATGGACATGTCCAGCCTGATTCAGAAGGAAGTGGCTCGGCTTCTTAAAGGAAAATCAATATCTAAACACGTGAATTTCGCTCACATTGGCGAGTTTGCAGGTATGACCGCAAGTCATTATTCTATTTCTGCTAACTCATGGATCATTGACACTGGAGCGACTAGTCACATATGTTGTAACAGATTGCTCTTTCAGTCTTGTGAACCACTGTAGGATCCTATATATTTGTTTCTGCATGATGGATCACAGAAGTTGGTTCATTTCGTGGGAACTGTGGTGGTTTCTCCGAATCTCATTCTCAAAGACGTTCTTTACAGTCCAGAATTGAAGCACAATTTAATCTCTGTCCATATGTTGGCGATACAAAATGTTGCCTGGATTATTTTCTCAATTGATATTTGCTAGGTGTACGACCAACATAATGGCCACGTGATTGGGACGGGACGAGCACATGGGGACCTTTATTTCTTATAGACGAATAAAAGTAATAAAAGCATGAAGGGAGTAGTTAATAAAATATCTGTTTTGGAGTCACAACATTTGTGTAATAGGGATTTCAAACTATGGCACGAGAGACTCAGCCATCCTTCCAATGATGTGTTACAACATATGAAACAATTGAATTTAAAACATATTTCTGATGATTGTGAAGTGTGTTTCAGATCTAAACAAATGTGATTATCCTTTTCTCTGAGTACGACTACCACCTCTAAGCCATTCGAGATGACTACCACCTCTAAGCCATTCGAGCTTGTGCACATGGATCTGTGGGGACCGTATCATGTCAAATCCACATGTGGGTCACGTTACATGTTAACAATTGTTCACAATTTTTTGTGCTGCGTTTGGACATTGCTACTCGCACACAAATCCATGGTACCACAGACCATTAGGCACTTCTTCAACATGGTTAGAACTCAGTTTTCTTGTGATATACAGATTGTCTGAACCGACAATGGAACTGAATTCATTAACAAGGATTGCAAGAGATTGTTTGCAGATTCAGCACTTGCATCAGTGTTCATGTCCATACACATCGCAACAGAATGACCTTGTCAAACGAAAACATTGCCATCTCGTGAATATAGTCAGGAGTCTACTGATTCGTGCCGAGTTACCAACGCAATGTTGGGGAGAAAGCTTGTTAATGGCAACCCATCTAGTCAATCAGCTTCCAACGAAGATACTAAAGTGGCTGACTCCTTATGAAGTTTTGTATAAACGGCTGCCACACTATGACTAGCTGAAGGCATTTGGCTGTTTGGTTTGTTCGACGAAGCTAGTGCCGAACTGCAGAGATAAGTTTGGCTCAAGAGTTGAGAATGGCGTTTTCTTGGGTTATTCAACCGGACAGAAGGGGTATCGCATTTACAGTATTGATACTAAAAGGACACTGATCTCTCGTGATGTGATTTTTTAGGAACATAGTTTCCCTTTGTGGCCAAGACAGACCCTACTGCCAGGAACACAGTGGCGCTTCCTCTACCCCTTCCAGCTTCTAACCCTATGAAATATGATGCTTCCTCGGCAGTCCCCATTACAGAATCTCACTCGCCCATGCCAGTTAATGACGCACCAGCAAACTCAGCCACTGCTGCGGACTCATCTCCAGCCATTCCACTTGAAGAGCCACCCAGAAGGAGAACCCAAATGAAGGCCAAACCTACCTTGTTGAATGAATACGCGACATACATTGCCAATGGAGACTCTGAGCTATATAGACCAGCTGCAAGTACATCGTATCCACTGCCTCTATTACCCTCACCTGAGTCGATTGCTTTACTGTCACAGCATTGCATATTACTTAATGAGCAGGAGAAGAAAATTCAAGAGCCAAAGAACTACCAGGAGGCATGCATTGATCCTATATGGGTTCAGTCGATGGAGAGAGAACTCAGCGCCTTGGAAAGGAATGAGACTTGGACATTGTGCACCCTACCACCAGGAAAGTCCACAGTAGGCTGTGCTTGGAAGTTCAAACTGAAGTTGAGGCCGGATGGAACTATGGATAATCCAAAGTCGAGACTGGTTGCACAAGGATTCACGCAAGTTGAAGGCATAGACTTTCATGATTGTTTCTCTCCTGTGGCAAAATGAACAACTATAAGGATTATGATTCATCTTGCGGCTGTGAATAACTGGCACCTACATCATATTGATGTAAATAACGTCTTCTTACACAGGTTCTTACATGAGGAGATTTATATGCAACCTCTGGAGGGCTACAAACGCGCATTGCCTAGCCAAGTATGCAAACTAAACAAGTCTCTATACGGAATGAAGCAGGCATCGAGGGAATGGAATGCTGAGTTCACAAAGAAGCTGCTGGCATATGGTTTTGCTCAATCTGATCATGACCACTGTCTCTTCATGCAACAGTGTAAGTCTGATTTCTTTGCCATTGTTATATATGTTGATGACGCCCTACTTGTTGGTAGCTTGCTGGAACTGCTTTCCATATTAAAGGCATACTTGCACGACTTAGTCACCATCAAGGACTTAGGAGACGCTACCTTCTTCCATGGAGTTCAGATCTCAAGGAATGCAGCTGGTATTTTCTTATCACAACGAAAGTATATTTTGGATTTGCTGCATCATTTGGGTATAACGGGGCAAAGCCAGAACCTACCCCTCTTCTAACAGGCATCAATTATGCATCTCAATGTGGCGAGCTGCTGGCTGATCCGAACCAATACAGGAGATTATCGGGAAGATTATTGTATCTCAACTTCACGCAGCCTGATGTGAGCTTTACGGTCAATCATCTCAGCCAATATGTGCATCGTCCCTGTAAGGCGCATTTGGAAGGCATCATGAACGTCTTAGCCTACCTTAAAGGGTCTATACATCAGAGGTTGTTTTATGATGCCAATTCAACATCACAGGTGGAATGCTACGCAGATGCAGATTATGTGAATTGCACTGAAACCAAAAAATCTATCTCAGGGAATTGTGTCTTCTTAGGAAGAAATTTGATTTCTTGGCGTAGCAAGAAGCAAACAATAGTAGTAAGATCCTCTACAGAAGCCGAGTATAGAAGTTTAGGATCAGTAGTTACCGAGTTGCTCTGGATTTCCTATGCACTGAAGGATCTTGTCGTTGACATACGGCTACCTATAACCGTGTGGTGCGACAATCGTGCCGCAATTCAGATCACAGAGAACCTGGTCTACCACGAGCGCACCAAACACATTGAGGTGGACTGTCATTTCATTCGACATCACTACAAGGCCAGTTTTATGAAACCAGTTCACATCAACACAACAAGTCAAATTGCTGACATATTCACTAAAGCACTGGCTGCAATAACCTTCCACAAGTTTATACATAAATTGAACTTATTACCTAAGTCTCAACTTGAGGGGGTGTGTATAATTCATTGTACGTAAGTAGTTAAGTTGTAGTGTACCTCTAATTAGATTGATAGTTAGTTAGCAGTAGTTATCCTATCTTTACATTTTGAATTTGTAATGCACTTATCTAGCTATACACCTACTGTATAAGTATCTTGCTACTTCTCACGTTGAGATAATGAATAAAAAATCATACTGGTTTACATACCAAACTATCGTGCTATATAACTTATCGTACATATACCACCCAACGCGTAGATCAACTAGTGTGAGATTATTCTTGATTAACCAGAGATTTTGAGTTCGAGTCTTGAGTACGCAGCTGCATTAAAACTCAGTTAAGAGAGCTTTGTCGCCCTTGTGGTCCTGTTCAGCTCGAACAAAAATTAGTCTAGAGTACTCAGAATAACTCACAGTTCAGACAAAAAAAAGTTTATCGTACATATAGCTCAATACATCACATCAAAACTATTAAATACATTATCCACTTTTATTGTTATTTATTACACTCACTAAAAAACATACAATAAGATATTTTCTAGTAAAAAGTTCTTCTAGCCCATTAAATCCATGTCCTGAAATAGTCTGCTGAACTCACAGCTTGAAGTAATCTGGAAATGATTTGTCAGCCAGATTTGATTCCATAAGCCGTTTCATGAAGTCCCCAAATGTAAATTGTCGATAAATTGGTGGCTTCTCTGTGCTTATCAACTCTGGAAATGGTCCGAAAAGGTTGTCTCTTTGATTTGGGTACATAAATATTGCTACTGAAGTTCTTGCTTCTTGGCATGGATGAGCAAGCACTCTGTGATCTACGCTTCTGTACTCTTCATTCGACATTATCTGAAAGTTGAAAAACATAATTCAACATAACCCTCATTTCATATTTTTCAATATTGAGCTTTTGCATAGTAATATAATTAACAGGTGATCTACATGGTTCCATCAACATGATTTATGCACACGAATAAAGCGAGTAAATTCTATTATTCAAGTCTAAAAATGTTCTAAAAAGATTACAAGTATTGGATCAATACTGATTAACAATTGAAAATTATAGCTTTGATAATGTATAAAATTAGGATTTTGATAAACATTGATTTTAGGTTCAAATAAATTTTCAAAGTTAGACATAAGAAAAAGTTGTAAGTGTAACGTCCCCAATTTCTTCCATAAATATTTAACTATTGATTAGAATAATAGCAAAATGAAAAACATTAAGCTTCGTACGAAAATTATTACATTGTAGCCTGTTAGACCAATGATGGTAAATATCATTATTGTGTTTTGATAATGTATGAAATAATAAAATTGATAAAAATTAATCTTAACTTTAGTAAAGTGTTTAAAATCAAAAGAATGTGTATAAAAGAGTGTTAAAAGGCCAAGTTGAAACTCTGAGCATAATTGAATAAAAATTGAAGAACAACAACATTTTACATGTTGCATGGTCTTGTAAACGGTTTATGCAAACTATGCACTAAACTGTGCAGGTTTGTATCGTGTACAATTTAGTGCAAGTTGTGCCTCATCTTGTGCACATCCTATAAAGTGTAAAAATGACCTTGTTGAGTGCTCAATAGAAATGAGAGCTAAAGAGATTAATAAGAATAAAGTTGATGATTTATGTGACATAATAAAAAAAATAATGTACTTCACTTATGAAAACGTTAGATAAGAAAGAGATAAGTAATTTTATATGTACTTAAAAATACGAGTGCATTATACTTTATATGGTCATATGTCTTGATATATATTGAGTCTTTGTGCTCATATATTGTGTGTTATGATAATATAGTTAACAAGTTATAGATGCAAAATTGTGAGGATTCCACATACAAGAAAGACGGTGAAAAATAATTTTTTTTTGTAAAAACAGTTATGGCTCTAAAACCCATACGTGTTTTATAAAGGTTTTTACTTTGTTTGCCTGTGCATTCTTATATAGTGGGCTTTGGATGATAAACACATACATGTGATTAATAAATATGGGAGTATTTTGATGTCTAATTTATTTTCAAAATTGTAGATGCTATAATATTCAAATGCGAAAAAATTTATCCAGATTTTTTTAACTAATAATAATGAAAAATAAATAGAAAATGACTTTTGAACATCACAATTAATTTTGCTAATGTGTTATTCGTTATTTAAAAACTTTAAGAATTGCAACAACTAAATTATTTAACAATTGCAGACGTTACGCCTAAAAAATAACAAAATTTTTAATTTGGACTAACTTATAAAAAACTGGAAAACCACTACTCATATAGCTCAAAGACGGTAAAGTATTATACCCAATAATTATTCGGAGATGGTACAAACTATTTTCATTTAAAAATTTTAAATCTTTGAGAAGTAGCCCCTCCAAATTTTTGTTTTGAAGTTAATGACGTGTAAATAACAATATGTTAGAACTGATTTAAAATTATTTGTGAAGGCATTTGGTAGAATTAATGTAAACATTTAATGATAAAGGCATAAAGCAAAGAAGACATTCCAATAATTAAATAATTTAATAATAGGAAATAATTAAATCTTATTTTAAAATCATTTTATGTAGAGATTGTATTACGGAATTCAAGAGACTTGAGCCAGTGCTGGTGGTGCATGTTCAAGTTGTGGAAAAACTTAGCGAGAAAAACTCAGAGAAAAGCACCGTTACCTGAAGTAAATCTCCAATGTTGACGACAAGAGCGCCTGGTACAGACTCCACATCCAACCATCCCTCACCGTACTTGATCTGAAAACCTCCGTCATAGCCTTGAAGCAGCAGTGTGAGAATGGCTGCATCTTTGTGAGATGCAATTCCGAATGTAAGATCAGGCTGTGGACAAGGGGGATAGTAATGTCCCGTCATCATTCTTCCTTCTGAACATGTCAACTTCTTTAATCTCTCTTTTTCCACTCCCAATCCTTCACTTAGCAACTCCATCAGTATCTCTGATACTCTCTTTGTCTCTTTGTTCCATTCAATAATCTCCTTCCTGCAAATCTCTGGAATGTCCTCCAGCTTTGGAAGATTAGGCCCTAGCCTCACCTGAAGCGTGTCCCTGCGATCATTTTCAAAAGATCGAGCTGATACTGCTCAACAAAAAGAAATGATCAAAATGAATGGCACCAAGAAACCTTACCTCCAACTAGCAGCTTTAGAATAAAACAAGTCCATATTCGAAAACAAAGCAACACCCTTCTCTGTATCTCGACCGTACAATCTCTTCTTCACATCAGAACTCTGCTCATGAAACCCTTTAACCCCTCCAATAATAGCCTTCATGAGGTGTAATGGCACCCCATGATTCACCACCTGAAAAAAACCGAATTCTCTGGCAGCATGTGACACCTTTTTCACAATCGTTGGCCTCTCATCCGAGTCAACCCCAGAGAGGTCGATGATAGGGATGGTGACTCCATGAGTGGGGCTAGCTTTAGCAAGTAATTGTTGAGGGTGAATGAAGAAGCGCGGAATGGCTGTGATTCCAGAGTCAACCAGACCCTTAACACCAACCTTGGACTCGTCGAATTTCTTCACTTCTGCAGAACGATCATAATCTTCAGGAGTAGAAGCCATTAATTTTGGTTGTTGTATGACTAGTTTTTGATGTGTTTGTGGTATGACTAGCACCAATGACAAGTGATTCGTATACTGATAAAGAAACTCCTTTTATGATCATCCAAAATTCGAAACCCATAAAAGAGGTTAAGGAAATCTGGACAGTCCAAAGGGATTAAACAAAGCAAAATTCCTAATCATCTAACCAATAAAAGAGGTTGATGGAATGAGGAGAATCCTAAGGGAATAAGAAATTCCTAGTCACAATCTATTATTGATGTCATTCACTTGAACTCGATCATTTTTTTGGTCAAGTTAATCTATTCTTTTTGGTGCCGTGTAGTGTAGTATTAATGTGTCACGCAAATTTTTTTAATGTCTAATGATAAGTAGTTTTCTATTCAAATTCGGGCAAAAAAGAAATGAATGGCCAAAAGCACTGAGGCAATCAGACAGTGGAATTAGTAGAAGTTGTGTATAGAATTGGGGAGGATAATGTATATATTAATAAAGTTGTTTGGTGTCAATTCTAAGTTGGAGCAATAGACGGGTCAAATGAATGCTTGGAATTTGTCAACTAAGTGTTTTTTTTTTAATTTTATTCAATGGTGGCATCTTCATTCAATCTTACCAAAAAGATTTACTAGATCATTATCTAAATGCCATGTGTAACGACACCGTCATTAAGACTTCTTTTTGCTATTCAGTAACCTACTTAACTTTTTGCCTTAAAACAGACAAACATAAAGGGAAACCAATGTAAAAAACCAAACCAAAAACTTACATTATTTTATTTCATTGCAAATTAATTGTTAGCAAATGTATGTTCATATGGTAATAGTGACAGAAATGAAAGAAAAATAATGAAAACAGATTATAAGCATTTTATATTTTCAACACCATGATGGTGGAACACATCTCGAAAGCGTTTTGGTTATTAATTAAGAATCAGAGGCTAAGTACAAGGGTGTGGTGAATTACACGTGGGCATGGAAAAGAACACGGGCCTTGTAATTTTACAATGCAGTCGTGTAGAGTTGTAGAATAAATAAAATAGAAAAAAAATCTAAAATCTAAAGTTTGCCTCTTCAACCACATTTTGACCTAAACACTTCTAAACCTCCAAAAATCATTCTCTAAACTTCAAAAACTCTTCAAGAATAAATCAAATCTCATTAATTCTTATGGAAATTAATTGAAAAATTCTGGAGAAAGTAAAGCTTAACCAAGGTAACATTCAAAGACTATAATTTTCTGATTTCTAAGTCTGGACTTTATGAATTTTGTAAATTGATGTAGTTAAAATTGGGTTTAGAGAATCATCATAAACTTGAAGATGTATGATCTTAAGAAATTGGAAATAAACAAATATATAATCTGGATTTAAAATGATAAATTGCACAAAACAAATGGACAAAATTGATTGAAAACAGGGAAGATGTAAAGAATAGTTTGGTTCTCTTTTTGTAGACAATCAATTCAAGAAAATTTTATATGGATAGAAACTTAGGATGGAAACTGAAATTTTGGAACTGGAATGTTGAAAATAGTAAGACAGAACAGATTGTAGTATTAGAGATGAACTAACAAAATCCAGCCACTTGTATTGTGGAACTCATTTTTAAATTCCGGTTTTCCTGATAAACATGATAATTTATAGAAATGATACAAAATCAAATCTAAAAACAGAGAAGAGAGAGAAAATAGAAAATATATACACGCTTATTTCATAAATCTATGCCCAATTCATTTTCATTCTTAAAACAAACACGAGCGGAAGCAAAATAAGTTTGAAAACATTTCAAACTAAAATCCTGCGTGTATATACAAATGTACAACATATGTACAAGTCAAAATGTCAAAAATGAAATCTGGAGCTCGACCTCTGACGTAAGCTCGGAAAGTACCGATCAGCTCTGTGATCCAGTGACAGGCAGCTACCTACGATCTGCACAATCATTTAAAACAATAACGGGGTGAGTATAAACAATACTCAGTAAGTATTCTTAGCTTTATAAAGTAAATGATGTGCAGGGAAAAACATAAATTAGCACGAGGACGTGTCTATCTATCTTGTCCCTTGGCATCCTCGAATGCCTGACAAATAGTTTAACACAAATATCAAATAGCACACAACGTATCAACCACACAGGTTTATGTCTTAATTCAGCACACAACATTTTCAATAATCTAGCACACAACATTTATAATAATCTAGCACACAGCCTCAATCATACATATATAAATGTAATGTATGAAATGAAATAAAATGCAATTTTACACAGAACGCCCTGGGTTTTTTCCACCATCGCACACAGCAGTGGAAATCCTCTATCGCACACAGCAGACGTATGACATATAGCCTAAGCACACAGCACTGAGCAAAGCTCGTATATATATATGGACCATAGCACACAACAATCCAGGATAACACACAGTAATCCTTTATCCACACAGGAATCATATTTCTTGCCACACAGGCTCGTGTCACACAGATATATCAATGTATGAATGTAATCTATATGAATATCATTCATATTCGCACACAACATTGAATGACATT
>CANYCX010975903.1:0-11577 GCA_948193385.1 Breynia disticha f. nivosa | reverse complement strand
AAAAATAATTCTTTCACATATTTATCAATTTAGCACATTATCAAAACACAAATAATTCTTAACATATTTTTCAATTTAGCACAATATCAAAACAAATATAATTCTTAACATATTTATCAATTTAGCATATTATCAAATTAGCACATTATCAAAACATATAAATGAATACTTCATTTTATTCAACAAGATTTATGTATAGTGGAGTGTGGATTATGGGGGTTTTATGAAGTATCCAAAAAGGGTGGATATCTATCTTGTTATTGTGGGTTTTGATATGAGATTATGATTTGGGGACTAATGCTTAATAAGGGTAAGACTGAGAGATTAAGTTGGAATGGTGTTTAATAAATAAAATGTGAACAATGTGGATGAGTTTTGAGAGTTAACTCAAAAAAATGTACAATACTATGGGATTTAGGCTTATGGTTAAGAAAGTAATTGGGGGTTTTCCTAATTAAAGTCTTAAATGACTTAATTAATATGTAAATAGTTCATTTATATATTTTTATAATAATGATGTTATAGGAGGTGAATTATGAAACCCCGATCAGAGTTAAGCCAAGAGCCTAACTTTACGGTTCTCAAGGCAAGTGCCATTTACACTTATCATTGTATGTTTTGCATCTGTATGGTTACGCATACATGATATTGATTACATTTGCTTGAAATGGCAGTAGCACATGAGTCTTAATTAGACTTGGATGATGTTGTGTGAGCTTATTTGAGTTTATGTGAAATGCTTACTAATGGTGGCATGATATTGCATTTCTGGTTTGATGGCCATAATGAATTGCATGGGTATTCATGTGTTGAATTGAGCATTATTGTGTGACACGTGGCCGTAAGGATTCTGAGTGAGAGCTCGATGTCGACTGGGTTCGAGGATTGTTCCAAGTGAGAGCTTGATGTCGGACTGTGCCTGAGGTACTATTCTGAGAAGGAGCTCAATGTTGTTCTGGCAAGAGTTTGATGCTGGACTGGGCTCGAGTGTAACACCCTAAAAAATGTCTAATTTTATGTGGAATAATGTCTAATTTAAGTTTGAGGAATAGAGGTATAAGATATATATGTCGGGGGATCGTAGGAGGTCAGAAATGGAAAATATAGGAGTTTGCAGAGGAGTAACATACATTACTTTCATGGTTAACGTACGTTAATCTGGGTCTGGATGGAATAACGTAAGCTGGGTTAGGAATAATGTATATTATTCTTGGTTGTTTTCCCAGAATTTCATTTTGACTAACGTACGTTAATGGACAAAATAACGTAGGTTATCGAGGGTCGGGACAAGTCATTAAAAGGCTTAAAACAGCCTCATTCAGGAGAAAAACATTGCCAAACCTCTCAAACGTTCTCCCAACCCTAAAACACCATCCCAAGGATCCTTAAACACCAAAATTAACCACAAACTCGTGGATTTTAGCGGATTAACAACACAACGATTCCTCCATCCAAGTTCTCCACATTAGTGTTTGAAGCCAAGTGAGAGGAAAGATAAGATTCTTTAATCTAAGGCTAAAATTACTGTGAAATAAGGTACATTTGGTAGGGTTTTTTCGAGTTTTCAAGCTAGTTACTAAATGCACATACATCCAACCTAAAATTGGAAGATTTGTAGGAGATTAAGAAATTAAGGGTTTGTGGAAAAATTAGGGATTTTGATTAATTGGTTGAGTAAATGAGAAATTAAGAAAAGGATATTGTAAATGATGTGAAATGTGTTATGATTTGTGTAGGAGGCGACAATCAAAACCTGAATCGGGAATCAAGCGACGAGCTGATTCCTGGTGTTCGAGGTAAGTGTACTTTTGACGCTTACCATTGTATGCTTTGCCTTTGTAAGGTTAAGCGTATGTGATTAATGTTTCTTTGTTAAAATGGTGGCAAAATTTTCTTGAAAGCCTTATGTGATTTTCTTGAAATTTTGTGAGTTTGTGGTTGATATGTGTTGACTTGTTTTTGAATGTGAATGATGATGGCAAGGCACTATAGAAGTGTTTAATTAATGAAATTGAATGTAATGGTGAGTTTCTTAAAAGTTAGTATGAAAAGACATGTGTTTGTGAGTTATGTGGCAAAATGAACATGATATGTTTGGCTTGTGACTTGTGTGGTGTTAGGCT
The DNA here is from genome assembly GCA_948193385.1 of Breynia disticha f. nivosa. Taxonomy (NCBI): domain Eukaryota; kingdom Viridiplantae; phylum Streptophyta; class Magnoliopsida; order Malpighiales; family Phyllanthaceae; genus Breynia; species Breynia disticha. Next base: position 9,454 of record CANYCX010975903.1, on the reverse strand, counting down.
ATGTTAATATGCCAATTTGGTATGAGTTATGTACAATTATTGTGGTTGTTTCTTGCTACAAGTTGGCATTTTATGAATGATGTGATGAATTATGTTTAATTGTCATATGCACATTATGAGTGTTCTTTTAAGGTTATGATGATGAGCTTACATGAGTTATAAATGTTGTATGTTGGCTTATGCCATAAGTTGGCCGTTATGAGCATGTTTGACTTATGTTGTGAAAATGGATGATTATTTTGGAACATTCATGTGTATGTGGTATTTGGAAATTGTGATATGTAATTTGGAAATGCATGAATTGCATTCAAACATGTCATTATTATCATTGCATGAGCACGATTGTATGTTCATGAGTTAAGACATTAAAGGGAAGATGAGTTGTTCTTCCACATGACAAAATGGGGGATTAGCCCAATTATGAAAAAGAGCTTGCCTCTTGTTGTTGATTTGAGAGGGATTTATCCTAAATGAGATTTTATGCCGAGTGAGAGCTCCATGTCGGGTTAAGCCCGAGGAAAAAAGCAAGCAAGAGCTTGACTTGTGAATGGGAAGACGAGTTGTTCTTCCACATGGATAAAATGGGGGATTCGCCCAATTGTGATGAAAAGAAAGTGGAGTCTCTTTTTATTGTGGAAATAAGGGGTTTGTGCCCAAAAATGAATGTGGGAGTGGACTCTCCCTTATTAGATGAAAGGCTCCAGAGCATTGCATTTGTGTGTTAGCATTTGTATATTCATGAACGCATTCATTCATTGTATCATGACATGATTGCAGTTGTTACTTTAGGTTGTTAAGTATATGAATGAGCATAAGTGTTCTGATGGTTTAATTATGTGTATGACTTTGTGAAATGAGACCATGATGAAGTGTTGTGGTTATGTGAACAATGTTAATTGTTATGAGTTGTATGTCCTACATGGACTTCTGTTATGTGTGGTGATTTGATGGTGAGAATGATGAATGCGATATGTGTTTATGAATGAAATGAAGCATGTATGTTCTTGATGGTGTTACGAATAATATGATGTGAAAACTATATGTCTTTGATTATGTTGTCTTGAGGTTGAATTGTATTCGTGATATATTAAGAGTATTAGTTGAATGAAATGGATTAAGAGACCAAAATGAATGGTTAATGTATAAGCTATATTGTGTTGGGGCTAAGAGTGCATGAAATGGTTGAATGTGTGTGGTGTTATGATTTGAACGAGAATGTGTTATGGTGTGATGATGAAGTGAGGATGTTGATGTGTATGCTTAAGAGTTGGATTATAATGTTGTGGAATTGACCATAAGTGCAATGATTTGTGATAAGTTGTGTGTAAAATGGTTAGTTAAGAGACTAATAAGGTTGGTTTGATATGCCTTAAGTTGTATGAAGTGTGTATGTATGAAACTTGACTTAAATGTGTACAGAATGCTTCTAGAAAGCATTAACGTCCGTTATATGGGCCACTAACGTACATTAATGTAGCATAACCTATGTTACTTGAACTTAAACCACGTTATTCATAGCGTGGAAGTGTAGGGAAGAATAACGTATGTTAGGGAGAGAGAACATACATTAATTGTGTCCAAAAACCTAGTTTTGACTAGAATAACGTACTAATGAATATCTGAAGTGAGATAATGATCTAGGATGATTCCCTAACACATAAAGGACCTAAAGGAAACATATTTGACATGGCAACGGTGAGCCATTAGGGAATTAAGGCATGAGCACGCCCTGTGTTGGTCGAAGATTCCCATGCACCTCATCTTAACAACACTAGGGTTATCACTTACTGAGTATTTTATATAATCAGCTTTGTATGTTGTTGAATGTTGTGCAGAGTGACAAGGATTAGTGGCGGGACTACGTCTTCGGCAAGGCTAAGAGGTACGATACTGAAGAAGGTCGAGCTCCTATTTTTTGGGTTATGTTTGTGTGTATGTCTACACAATTTTGGTATGGATGAGATTTACAAATATGGCATGTTTATTTTTTTCCATTGCTTCCGTATTTCAATATTTATTTTGTGTATGACCAACATTGGTCTTTGTGAAATGATTTGGAAACTTTACTTCTACTTTCTTCTCTCTTTCTCATACTTATCGCTTTAAAAAGAAAAAAAATGGTTGCCAAAAATTGGTATTCAATCGAAAATGAGTTTTACAAAATTGGGGTTCACATTTAGTGGCATCAGAATAGGGATTAGATTCCATGCAAACTGTGCCAAAAAAGTTGTTTTCGTGGCATCATTGTATGTGAAACTAAGGTTTTGGAAATGGTGATTTCTATAGGACGGAGCCAGTCGACCATGTATCTCACGAGGCCATCGAGTCCTGAGAGTCTGTGCAGGGGTAGGGATTCGCCCTAGAGCACCTTGAGCAGTAGAAACGCGTTGCTAATCCACCTTTCAACCATGCCTATGCTCATTTCCACGAGATGATCTATAGTATGATGAGTGACCAAGGAGGTCGAATGGGAATCAGTATAGATAGGAACTTTAGAGAGGTGCGTAGACAAGGCACAAGGTACTTTGAGGGAACTACAGAACCCACGGATGCAGAAGATTGGCTTAGACACACCGAACGGATTCTTAACTGCATGCGGTGCACTCCAGAGAAAAATTTGAGGTACACCACCTCACTTTTTGGAGGGAGATGTATGGAATTGGTGGGAGACAGTTCCCGGAAGCCAAAACAACCCATCTACTCTTACTTGGGAGGATTTTAGGAGAGAGTCTGGCAATAAGTACACCACTTCCTTATATCAAAATTGAAAGTAGGTTGTGTTCATGGAACTCAAACAAAGGAGAATGACTGTTGTTGAGTTTGAGGGGCAATTTACGAGGCTCTCTCATTACTCGCCGAAAGAGGTAGATACTGACCAACAGAGGAAAGCTCACTTTAACCAAGGGTTGCAATTTAACATTCAGACCCAGATAGTAGGAAAACTACCTACCTACCAGACTCTATTGGAGACCACTATTAGGGCATAAGAGTTAGGGCCGAGCAAGGCCGATGTTAAGAGAAGAAACAAAAGAGGTCAAGAAGAGTTAGCTTCATCGGAGGGGGCAAGAGGAGTGATTCCAAGCCCTCCAAAGTGTATACCAAAGGCAGTAGACATGTGGGAGGTGCCTCTAGAGGTAAAGGAAAACAAGCTGTTGGGTAGACTAAATCGTTTTCTCAGACCGTTTCACTTCGTGGAAATTTTTTAAGAGTCAAAATGGGTTTGGGAAAGGGTAGGATAAACCATTTCCCAAACCATTTCAGTTCCCAAATCATTCCCAGACCTTTCTCGTCTATAAAATTGTGTTAATCTGAACTAAAGAACATATCGAATAGAGATTAAATAGGGATGATTATCCTATTGCATAATGTACATAAAACTTAATAAGAAACGAGTAGTTATGCATCAACTACTTTGGAAAGTATGTTAAACGCATTTACTGAGTAATTAAAATTACTCACGTGTTGTTAGCTGTGATGACTGTGTAGAGTGTCAATAGTTACTGTAGGACTCTTCTTTTTAGTGGATTTACTAGAATTGTGATACGCTTACAGAGGTCTTGGCTCCTAGTATTTTGGGATACTTACAATTTTGCATTTTGTTCATCTATACATCTAATAATATAGATAGATGATTCGTGCATTTTTTTGAACCTTAATCATTGCTTCTGTATATTTACATTTGGTTTGTATATGGCTAACATTGGCCTCGGGTTTAATGAACACATTGTTATTCATCTTTATAGTTTTAGGTCGACAAACTATTTTAAAAGGAAAAAAGGCTCCCAAAATTCTTATTTATTTAAAAAAATGATATTTGAAATTTAGGTGTGACATTTAGTGTTATCAGAGCAGGGATTAGTTTCCCTGCAGACTATGCCAAAATTATTTCCATTTGCATCATATTTTGCAAAACTAAATGAATTGAAATTGTGATTTCTATATGATGGAGCCTATCGACAACGCATCATATGAGACCACCGCAGAGTCCTAAAAATCGGTACAGGGGCAGGGATCTGCCCTTGCTCATGATGTATAGCCTCCACCGGCTATCGTGACCCTGCTTATACTCCCTTATGGGATATGGCACAACAAATGATGATGAGAGGACAGGGAGAAGTTGGGGTTCAGCAGGGATTAAACATCGATCAAAACTTTGGAGAAGTGAGGAAGCAAGGTGCCAAATGTTTTGAGGGCACCACTGGTCCCATAGAGATAGAGGACTGGCTTAGGAAAACCAAATGGATTCTCAAACACAAACGGTGCAATATGCAGCAGAAGTTGAGGTACACCACCTCACTTTTAGAGAAAGAGGCATGGAACTAGTGGGAGATAGTTCGAAGAAGTTAGAACTACCCTCCCACACTCACCTAGGAGGACTTTCAGAGGTTCTTTGCAGACAAGTACACTCATCCACTTTACCGAAAAAAAGAAAATATTGAGTTCTTGAAGCACAAGCAAAAAGATATGACGGTTATGTAGTATGAGGTAGAGTTCACCAGGCTTACCTGCTATGCATTAGAGCAAGTTGCTTCTGACCAACAACAGAGGGACAAATTTGATGAGGGCTACGGTTTAATATTTGTACCCGGATCACGATGAAGCCACCCAATAATTAGTCATTGTTAGAGACTGCTATTATGGTTGAAGAGCTACTGGTTGAGGAGGACCATAGAGAGGACAAGAGACAGAAGGTCTTTAGCAGGTCTAGCTTAGCTAAGGGACACCAAAGAGCTAACTCAAGAGCATCCCACAGTACAGATGGGGTAACAAGCATTCCAAGAGAGGAGTATAGAGTGGGTAGGGCCATACTTATACTGACAAAGAGACCATAACCCTTTGCTATAGTTGGTAGCAATTAAGTCATTTCACCCGGGACTGCCTAGAGAGGGGAGGATCACAGGGAGGAGGTGTCTCTAGATAGAGTAGCATGGGAGACAACAAACCAGCTACCACGACCGACAGAGCTCGAGGGAGAGGTGGATGATCAGTAGATACCACCTCTAAAGGCAGAGCAGCCTCTTAGTCCGTGGCAATACCCAAGGTCGTGTTTATGCTATGACACGGGATGAGGCGGCTGTCATTCCAAATGTCATCACTGGTATAGTTTCCCTTTTTCACATGATGTATTAGTGTTGATTAACCTGATTCCAATTGTTCTTTTGTTAGTGAGTCAGTGGTAGAGTAGGTTGGGGGTGGCATAGAACTGTTAGGCTATAGAGTTGCAGTTTTTATGCTAGTTGGTGGGACAGTGATGGTGAGGCACGTGTTAAACAATATGAGCTAAACATTGGTGAGCTTTAGTATATAACATATTTAATTATCTTGCATATGGCACATTTTAGGATCATATTGGGTATGGATTGGATATCCAGGAATAAAGTAATAGTGGACTGCTATGCAAATGAAGTTATAGTTGAGGTCGAGGTCTAGGGTGATCAAAAAGTATTGTTAGCATGTGAGAAAAAGGTTATACCTTCTTGCTTAGTTTCAGAGGCGATGGCAGCGCAGCTAATTAGAGATGGATGTGAAGCCTTCTTGGCCTGTGTAACGGATTTAAATAAGGCAAAGCTCGAGGTGAAGATGTACTGGTAGTGAAGGAGTATCCCAAGGTATTTCCCGAGGAGTTGCCAGGATTACCACTTCTCATAATGAAATCACATAATTAATGTAATAAGTGAAATGTTTAATAAAATTAAGAATTTTGGTGATAAAATGACAAAATCAAATTATTAGAAACAAGTTTAATAAAGGTTGAAAGAAGGTTGATGGAAGTTTGATGTTAAGGAAGCATCAAACCAAAAAGTACATGTGGCGGAGGGTGAGAAAGCACATGGTGGGCACGACCACACGTAATCCACATCCAATCATGCGTTCTTCTCTGTTTTATAATCTTGAGCCAGGAACCCTGTGGTATAAACAAAATAGGTAAAACTCAAAGTTTTTGTAAATTTTTACTAGTTTTGCTTTTGAAAGCTTTGAGTTTTCTTAAATGGATTATTGAAATAACTAGAGAATTGAGATAGAATTCATTTAGATTGATGAATTGATGATGAAAGAGAAATTCAAAAATTTCTAGGGTTAAGATTATGGTTTTGCAAAATTGAAAAGTAAACTTAATAGATTTATTAGGGCATGCATTATAAGTTTGGTTATATTGAATTTTATAGAAAGATTGATATATGTTGTTATAGGATGACAGAGTAGGCGAGCCAGACAGGATACGAGTACATGTTAGTCAAACTATTTCAGTTGACAGGTGAATAATATACTCACTTAAATACTGGTTACATGATTGATTATGAGATGCATTAATATGTGGCCAACTTGATTGAAATTGAGTAATAAATGAATAAGAAAGTGTAAAGTAAAATATGAAAATGGAATGAAGAATAAACAGGTACAGGGTATGAAAAGCTAATAGATACGTGAACACAGTATAGTATGATTTATATATGTTTGATATATACAGTGATTATAGGTTATCAACTTTGGTTGTATAGGATATCAGTACTGATCACAGCTTCAGCTGTACATGATTACAACTTTTGCTGTATAGATTCACAGCTTTGGCTGTACAGGATTATAGAGTTTTATATGAATAATACTGTTATAGATATGATTATGTTTATTGATGCTATATAACGGCTAGTACGGAGGACAAGTTAGAGTTCACAGTATCATTGTTATAGGGTGATGCATATGAATGGTGGAGGACAGTTCCCCATTCTTTGGAGTTTTCACGAGTTATAGCTTGGGAGGATTTTTCAAGAGAGTTTAGAAAAAAGTATTTACAAGAGGTGTATTTGAATGCAAAAAGTAAGGAGTTTTTAGCTCTAAAGCAGGGAAAGATGATTGTAGCCGAGTACGAGTTACAGTTTATCCATATATCACACTTTGCTGCGAGCTACATTGCGATTGATAGGGATAAATGTAAGTTATTTGAGGATGGCCTGAATAAGAAAATTCGCAAAAAAATTCTTGAAACTGAAACTAGTGAGTATACAGTGTTGAGGGATGTAGCGATTAGAGCAGAAGAACTTCTTAAGGTTAATGAGAACAAGGAAGAGGAAAAGTGGATAAATAGAAGAGGGCAACAACTCCAAGAGAGTCGAGTAGACCAGGGAAGAAGACTGAGTTACTCCTACTCGTACTGGATTATGAGGATTTACTGCAGGTTGGTCACGACCTTTTTCTTATTAGCTTATCACGATAGAGGATTTGGTTGAGGAGGATCGAGTAGCTCTATATCTGTAACAGGACCATTTAGGAACTTGTGTCCTCATTGTCAGCATTATCATTCAAAGGAGTGTAGAATGTTCACCAGTAGTTGTTATATTTGTGGACAGTAGGGACATTTTATGAGGGATTTCCGTAAGAGAGGAGCTAGAGGTGCTATAGAGAGAGATATAGCTAAAAAACAATCGATTGTACATAGTAATGATCTGAGGGTTAAGACTAGTGGTACTCGAGGATAGGGTAGAGGAGTTGCTTCTACTTCAGTGCCTGGCCGAGGTAGAGGGGTCTCAGGTACTCAAACTCAATGACACGCTAGGGTTTTTGTGATGTCTTGAGAGGACGCAACAGATGCCCCTAAGGTTATCACCAATGAGTCACATTTATTTGGTGTTTCTGCCTATACATTGATAGATCTTGGTTCTGTACATTCATTTGTTAACCTCAAAATAGTACATGTAGTGTAAGTTGAACCTGAAACATTAATATAAAGCCTAGGAGTCCATACTCCATTAGGCAAAATAATGTGGATACATATAGTGTATAGAAATTGTAAAATACAAATGCATAATATAAAATCGACAGTTGACTTAATTTTATTAGATCTGTCAGAGTTTGATCTTATTTTGGGGTATGGATTGGTTAGCTCGTTTTCGAGCTAAAGTGGACTGTTATACCAAAGAATTCATAATTGAACGTAAAGAACAGAATAACGTAATATTTTGTGGAAAAGAAAACTTGTGACTAGTTGTCTAATATCAGCTATTCAAGCCTTTAAGTTGATCAGAGACGGATATGAAGCTTATTTGGCTCATATAGTTGATAGAATAGCAACGAATGAAAACGTTAATGGAATACAATAGTTGATCAGTTTGCTGACGTGTTTCTGGAGGATCTCTTAGGATTACCTCCTGATAGAGAGACAGAATTTACTATTGAGTTGATTCCTGGTATGGCACCCATATCCATACAGTCATACAGAATGGCACCATCTGAATTACATGAATTAAAGAAACAATTGCAAGAGTTACTTGATAAAGGTTTCATTCGAACTAGTGTTTCACCTTGGGGAGCACCTGTGTTATTTGTTCGAAAGAAAGATGGAACATTACGGTTATGTATAGACTATTGCAAATTTAATCAAGTTACAGTGAAAAACAAATATCCATTGCCCTGTATTGATGATCTACTTGATTAGTTGCAAGGTACCACAATGTTTTTCAAAATTGACCTAATGTGACATCCTGGAATTTAAATTATTGAAATATTGAATGCAAAATAAGATATTTTGTATTGAAATGATGAAAAATAAATGATTAAACTTAGGTATATGAAGGTTGATTGAAGGTTGATATAAGGGATATATGAAATAACCACAGAAAAGAAGGACTGTTGCGAATCAGAGAAGTAAACATTGTGGCAGCCAAGTACGCACAGTGGCCACGACCACGCGTAATTTGCTGTCCACCACGTGTTCTTCACAATTTTCTGGAAAAAAATATATAAGTTGCTCGATTCAAGCGACATTAGAGATTATTTTAAATTGCATAGAAATTAGCAGAGGAAGCTGAGAAAGAAGCCAATACCTTATTCTTAAGTGAGAGGAATTGATTTAGCAAGAAGAAACTTTAATTCTTGTAAGAATCCAAGTCAATAAGGTATGGTTGATAGTTGGTTTACGTGATCTTTGGAAGGGTTATACTAAAATTGGATTATTGAATGTGTTTGAATTGAATTAATGCTGGAAACATCTATACATAAGTGTTAGGAAGTTGAATAATTTCTTATATATGGTTGAAAAGATGAAAATCATTGTATGAATGGAATTTAGGAATATTAGTTCAAAAAGGAAGTTGTTGGAAATAGATGAATTAAGTTTTTAAAATTATTCTAAGTAAAGAATCAATGTGAATATAGGCAGTTAATGAAATGTATGTGATTAATTTCGTACAAGAGGATCCGTATGACGATTGAACGGGGATTGATTTAGTGTCGGTCATTCTGTGTGGATTTGCATTAACATTAACATTACATACATTTGCATTTATATAATTCTATGAGATCTGTGTGATCTGGATTGCTGTGTGCGCAATTAAATGAGCTCTTGTGTGGATGATAGATATCTGTGTAATATAGATCGTATATGGTTCATGATTCATGTGTGCCATCGTTTGTGGATATTGATCTGTGTGATCAAAATTCTGTTGTGTGCTATATTGAC
>CANYCX010975879.1:0-29577 GCA_948193385.1 Breynia disticha f. nivosa | reverse complement strand
TTTAATTTTTAGATGTTAAAGGCGGACCAAGGAGCACAGGTTGATATAATTGATCGATTACCAACGCCTTTTGGGTTGGTTCGGTCTGGAGTTGCGCCTGATCATCCTGAAACGAAGGTTAGATTTTTTTTTTCCTGATGGAAATGAATTTGGAGATTTATTTCTTTTGTGGGTTCTTTGGTTTGTTTTATTTGAGCTTAGTTTAGCTGAAAATTGCAACAGATTGTTATTAATCAATTTACACGAGTTGCGCAAAATGATCGGTGTGAATTTATGGGGAATGTGGCTCTAGGATCATCTGTTTCACTTTCAGAGCTTCGTGAGTTGTATCATGTAGTGAGTGTCAATGCTCACATTTGGGTTGATTGTTGTTTAAGTAATTTGTTTGGACAAGTTTCTGATACGATGAAATAGGTTGTGCTCGCTTATGGTGCAGAAAGCGATAGAGCTCTTGGTATTCCAGGAGAGGTATGGTTTTCATTTTTTTTTGGAGGAGTGAAAGCTATGTTTTGTATTGTTACTCGTTGCATTTTGTTTCTGATTCTTTGTGCAAGTGGATTGTGCAGGATTTGTTGGGAATACACTCAGCTAGAGAATTCGTTTGGTGGTATAATGGCCATCCCAATGGCAGGAATTTAAAACCTGATCTGAAGAATACTGATACAGCTGTTATTCTGGGTCAGGTGTGTTTTCTTATTGTGCTTGGTTTATGAAGCTAGGTTTAAGTATTAGCGGTGTTGTCATGGTTTCAAAGTAAGCCTTTGCCAAGATTAATTGTCTTAGGTAAATTTGATTTCATTTGGGATTATGTTGAGCTACAGAGTTAGAGATAGGTATAGCGAGGCTGATTGTAGAGTGTTTTCCATGGAATGGCAGTGTTAATAATTTATTAATGAGGAACTAATAGAGTGCTTGGCCTGGAATGGCTTGCAAAATACTTCCATATGATGGATAGTAATTTAACAACGAAAATGGCATTTTATGATTGCAATGAGTGCATTGCCTTGAAGAGAAAATTTTCTTTTCTGTAGTGGTAATTTTTTAAAAATTTATTTTAAAGATGAGCTGATGAATTCGTTTTACGTGATGAGTTTTATTTTAAGATATATATCCACTTACTCTAGGAACTATGCATACTTTGTGAAAAACAATTTATTATATTTTGTACCTTTGAAGTTTAACAGCATATTTAATTTGTAATGTAATCATTTGGCAACCGACTTTACTCCATAAATGTATGTGTGATTATTGAAAATGTCAAATGTTTTAGGATAGCTCTCAATTGAATAAATAATCTCAAAACATGGGATTCTTATTTTTTCTTTCTGACTTTATTTTTGACTTGTAAAACATTGTCCAAGTTCATGTCTGTAATAATAATCATACACTGTAAGTGCACATAGTTTGATAGGTGTTATTCGAAAGTGTGCATAATTCTTTCCAGCACTTATCATCTTTTTAATTTCACAGGGCAATGTAGCTCTTGATGTTGCTCGTATCCTCCTACGTCCAACTGCAGAACTGTCAACAACTGATATTGCATCCCATGCTTTAGCTGATCTTGAGCAAAGTTCCATAAGGTGCTTACTCCTATAATTTGTAGAAACATATGGTTTCTCGGATAACATGCACAGTATCCTTTTAATGGTCATAATATTGACATAATTATAGGAAAGTTTATTTAGTTGGAAGACGTGGACCAGTCCAAGCAGCATGTACTGCAAAAGAGCTACGTGAAGTTCTTGGTAATTTAGAAACAAATTTGGTATTTGTTATAATTTATGTTTCATTTTCCCCTTTCTCTATCATGAAAAATCTTTTTAATAGATATTGTTCTTGGTTTGTAGCATCGCTAAACTGTATCTGTCTTCATATTTTTTATAATGATCAACCAGTGCTTCAATTTCTGAGAAGAAAATGTTAACGAAAAGCATGATTATTTGAGCTAGCTAATAATGGTTGAACTGCAATAATTTGTTTATTTATACCAGTTGCTACCAATCCTCCAACTCCCTATCATTTTACCTTTTTCCGTTGGTATATACTTTGCGAGAGTAACAATTGATTAAATGCCCTGCAGGTATAAAAGACCTGTATATTCAAATCAATGAAGACGATTTACTGAAAAGCACAAGAGATGAGGTATATCTTATCTGGTTTTACATGCATCTATGGAACCTTGTTTTCTCCCCAAGGATGGAGAGCGAATAGGAGCTATGCTTAAGCATATGCATTTTTTTCGTCAAGCAACACAAGCTGAATATTTTCTCTTTCTTTTCTCATTCTACTTGTATTCTTCTGTTATTTTGGTTCTCTTTTCTCCCTAATTCATGTTGTGTATCTGTTCTTTTGACAAAGGAAGAAATGAAAAATAGTCGGATACAAAGGAGGGTTTATGAGTTGCTCTCAAAAGCTGCCAGGACAGGGCCTTCTCATCCCAGATTAGATCAACATGAACTTCATTTTGTTTTCTTTCGGAAACCAGATAGATTTCTGGATTCAGATGATGCAAAAGGCCATGTCTCTGGTGTACACTTTGAGAAAACTGTTCTTAAAGGTACTTTTTCTTGGAGCAGTAACAAGCGGTTGTACTTTCTGAAATAGAACACTTACTACGTGAATTTGAAATGTGCAATTTATTTCCGATTCAATCCACCGCAGATCGGTATTCAACTTTCTCCAAAATCTTTCCACTTTTGCAATTTTCTTCTGGATAATCCACTTTTATCAAACAATGTCACAAATTGATTAAATGACTTGTAGCATTGTCGCGCTCAATTACTTTTGTTCATGTTCATCACTCAAAAGATAACTTGTAGAGGCTTCAGCTGAAATAATGTGACAATGGAAACATTGTTCGCCTGCTGTAAACAGGGATAATCCAGTTTCAGGTGCAGTTGTAATTTTGAAGTTCAGATCCTAGTGCATAAAGTTATTATCTGGTTGCAGATGTTGGCTCTGGGAAACAGATTGCTGTAGGGACTGGACAGTTTGAGGACCTTGACTGCGGGTATTCTTGTCTCTCTGGTTTATGAATGCCAGTCTTTTCTAGTTACAATATTGTACACCAACTAGAACAGGAGAATTGACCATAAAATTATGACCAACATAGTGAAATGATCTGCTATTCTGTGTGACAGTTACTCTTTGTTTCTTGTAGGCTAGTGTTAAAAAGTATTGGATACAAGTCAATACAAGTTGATGGCTTGCCCTTCGATCACCAAAAAGGTAATTCGACCATCATAATATGAATATCTCCATTAAAGCTCGTAGGCTGATTACTGTCCTATTTGGTAAGAAAAAGAAACGAGAGTCCATAGTTTTATTGGAAATGTCCGAACTTTTATTTAATGTGTTTCATGAATTTTGTTAACATGAGAATGAAAATACCATTTTATCCCATTTGAATCAGTTTGTCTTGCGTTTTCCATTCAAAAGTATCCCATTTGAATCAGTACTGACTGACCCGCATGGATGCATGTATTTAAGAGCCTGTTGTAAACATAAGATACTCAAGTCCCCTGTAATCATATGCATTTTCGTCTTGTGACTTTGTTTTCAGGGGTGGTTCCTAATGTGGGAGGTCGAGTGCTTTCTAATACTTCTGGAGATCCGAAACTCATCGAGAAAGGTTTGTATGTGTGCGGGTGGTTGAAGAGAGGTCCTACTGGGATTATTGCTACAAACCTTTACTGTGCTGAAGAAACTGTAAGTTCCTTTCTGCATTTAATGGATTTAAAATTTTCCGTTCATCAACTCAATAGTCGTCTGGTCGAACCGGTAAAATGACAGGTTAAAAACATACTGCAAGACCTTGAAAAAGAAGCAACATCAACGTGCAACTCGCCAAAGCCTGGTAGAGAGGGGCTTCTCCAGTTACTCGATAACCGGAACACTAGAGTTATACCATTCAGTGGTTGGGAGAAGATTGATGAAGAGGAGAAAAGGCTTGGCAGTCTGCGAAATAAATCCAGAGACAAGATGACTTCATGGGAGGAGCTGCTGAAAGTTGCAACAGAATAATACAGTGCCACCATAGCCGAAGTTTCCCATCCTCTGTAGGTGTAAGAATACATGTAATTTATATCCATTCATGTCAAGGCAGCTCAACAATACATGTAATTTGATTTTCGGAGCATTCATTTTGCAGCTCTGAACCATTAATATGATTCAATTTTCTGACCATGTGAATATTTTGAAGCATTTTATTAATAAAATTGAAAAACTGAATAAAAAAATGACCAAAAAATCGTTTTGTAAGAACAAAATGAAAAAAAAAAATGAATTATGGGAGTTACTTTTTCACTCTTGGAGAGGGAAAAGCCCCAAATATAAGTAAAATAAAATTTTGTGATTTTTTGTCTTTAATTTTTAAAATTGAAATATTGCATTTGACAGTAATTATGAAAACAGTATACGATATCTTTCAATTCACTATACTCTACCAATATATTTTTAACAAATATTTTTGAATTGTCTCCTTTTGTTCTCAAATAAAGATATAAAATAACTCTCTAATGTTGGTTGATAAAGACGTTTTAAAATGCAACGCCTCCTAATTTCATCTTTAATTCAAATATAATATTCTTTTATCGATTTTCAATGTGTTCAATCCCAATAATGTCCTCATCATTCAACTTAACACTCTCAAATTGAATCCTTTTATCACTCGAATAATCATCACCATTATTTCCACCGCCATCAATATTTTCACCACTCTCAAATCATAAACACTAGTAACCTCTAGATTCCACAATTTTTTACCTTTTTTTTTAAATCTCGAACATATCTAGCACGCGCATGGTAACACAAAATGATAACAATACTACATATCAAATCCACTATTGATTATACATCACAAAAAAGTCACAATACTATGGATTTTACAATTTCTTTGTACCTACCATAAATAAATCCTTCATCATATACTTAAAAAGAAAGAAAAAAAAATGCTTATTCCATATGTAGAATAAGAAGCCTTTTTTTGAGGGGATGAAGGGATAAAGTTCATTTTCGATCTTAACGTTTAAGCAAAAGTTATTTCGACTCAAACCAAATTTTTTGATCAATTGTGTCTGAAGTACGGATTATTGACCATATTCAGGCTTCGGCAAAAAGACTAATTGACTGTAGTGTGTGTGGTATAAGAGTTACCTACTTAAAATGTTAACTTAAAAAATAATAAGTGAAACTATCTATCTATATACTATATATAAAAGTTAAGACGATTTGAACAATGCTCCTTGAATTCCTCAAGAGTTGAAATGTGTCAGTTTTATATGTTCACAATATTAAATTATTGATATATTAATTGATAAATTTATTTATAGTTCATTGAATTTGGTATTATGTATAATAATAATTTTATTACTATTTATTAAATGAATGACATATTAATTTTTATTACAAATTTCAACAACTTTAATTTGAGTATAAAATGCACAAAAAGAATGCATTGAAAGTTATATTTATGTATTTAGGTATGTATTGATTTGCAATTAATTTTATTATTACTCAAATTTAAATTTTACATCACGAATTATTTATGCAATTATATTTTTATGGTGAAAGTCATGTCAAAATTCTATGAGATCTCATATTTTGAATAACTTAAAATATGTTAGTGATTATTTGGTAAAAAATTATACCAAGAGTAATAATTAATAATTTATTAATTTTAATACACTAATTTTTTTATAAAATTATTATTAATAAAAATACGCATCTTAGTTTATTTAATATTACTTATTTGATATACTGATAATTAGGTTATCATTTTCTTTTCAATTATTATATTATTATTTAAAATATTATATATTGATCATACACTTTTATATATTAATTTAACATAAATTCAGTCATAACTTAGAAGTTATGCAAATAATTGTCATATCGTAATAATAATTATTTTTTAACTTTATACGTCATTGTAATTTTAATATATTTTTTACAAAATATATTATGATGTGCTATTTTTTCCAATATTCTCGAAAGTTATATTTTATTCACCACGTGTAGAGATGTTAACATAATTAAGTGGTAATGTACCCTATTCAATTACTATAGTAACTGCATCTTAAAAATTGATATTTTGGTTTATTCATCCGAAATAAATGTTTCTGAAGAAAATTTTTTTAAAAGAATATGCATACATACACAATGTCTTCTCTTTACAAATAACTTCTATCTTCTCTATTTTCATTTGTTGTTAAACAACAAAATGTTGAATTTAAGTAGAATGATAAAAGTATGCTCATAAATTAGCATAAAAAAAATATGACATTAAATATTTTTTTTTTGTAAAAATAACTTTTTAATTTACGTTCTCACAAGGAAATTCATCCATTATATTTTTAATAAAGTCCTATAATTTTTTTTATATTAACTTTTTCACATCTACAGTAAAATTTATCGACATATTCACATGTGATAATTTAACTACTCACAAATATATATTACGCGGAAAATCGAACTAGTATTATTTAACAACTGAGTTGAAGTTGTTGAATGTATTAAGAAGAGTTCATGTAATCTTACCATTATTTAAATTAAACTATGTGGTTTACATATATCTCAAACTTCTCATCCTTTTTCCTTGTCTCTTTCTATTTTTCGCTTCAATTGGACTTTTTTTAATTTTAAATTCACGTATGATTCTGTTAATAATTATGCAAATAAATGGAGAGGTGTAGTGATTGAATCAGATTGCCAAGTTGCTGTAATGGCAATAAATCATCCATTCGATGCAGGTTCATACTTTCAGAAGATGGTTAAAGATTGCAATGTTCTTTTATCAACTCTAAACTCTGCAAACTGTGTCTCTCATGATCTTGCAATGGCAGCAAGTTTACTGTTAGGTCTTCATAGTTGAGGTACTCTTTAGTTACGGATTTGTTATCCAGTTAATGAAACTTCATTTGTTGTAAAAAAAAAAGTCTTAATATTGTGCAACAATTCATATTTTAGACCCAAAATTAATCTAAAGAATTAATTTAAGTCAATAGCAAATGTTAGAGTCGAAAATGAACCTCATCTCCGTTTCCAGCTACCTGTGGATAGCTAGTTCCGCTCTTTCTATTGTGTATTTTTTTTTGTCAATGGTGTTAAGCTCCTCACCTTCTATCCAACCCCGTCGTGAAAGAGTTGAATCACCCTTAAGTGATGAAGAGAGTTGAATGAGGGCTCTCAATTCAACCTCATTGCGGAATTCCCAGTAAAATCTCTACGTAAAAAGAGAAGTTTCTTTTATCACAACAAAAAAGAATTAGTTACTCTCATAAAAAAATTAGTTCTAGCCATCATATTTTGCAGGCCAGCATCAATTTCCTCTTCTCAAGAACCAATCTCTCAGTTTTCCCTCATGATTCTGCTTCTGCTTTCTCACCTTCAGTTGTCTCGCCAAGCGTAAACCTCACAAACCTCCGGACCTTTATGTTCTCTCCCAGTTCAGCTACAGTCTGCTTCACCAAGTCTTTCACCAGAATACTGACATTCTTTATGAATGGCTGCTCCAGGAGGGTCAGCTCTCCAAGCCTCTTGGACACTCTTCCCTCGACGATTCGCTCCCTTATGTTTTCGGGTTTGGACGCGAGGTCTTCTCTTTGCATTTCGAGTTCCTTTTCTTTCTTCACAATTTCTTCCGGGATGTCGTCAATCGACACAAACTGCACCTGCGGGCAGGCTACGACTTGCATTGCTAGATCATCGATTAGTTCTTCGAAATTTTCGCTTCTACCCACAAAGTCGGTTTCGCAGTTGACTTCAATCAGTACTCCGATGCGGGAGTCGTGAATATACGCACCAATTCTGCCTTCAGCTGCGAGTCTGCTTGATTTCTTGTCGGCTGTTGAGAGGCCCTTCTTTCTCAGGTACTCCTGAGCTTTCTCAAGATCCCCTCCGGTTTCAGAAAGAGCTTTCTTGCAGTTCATCATCCCGGCTCCTGTTTCGTCCCGCAATTGCTTAACAAGTGCAGCAGAGACTGCGATTGCTGGTTTTCTGAAAAAGCAAAAAGCATTTATGAGGTCGTTAACCACATTATGTTTCAGTGTCAGATAATTTGTTACTTACTTTTTTTCACTTTCTTTAACCTCCGCTGCGGCAGGCTTCTCGTTTACTGGTGCTGGTGCTGCTGGTTTTGCTGCTGTTTGAGCAGCAACCTCGGCGGCGAAATCCTGGCTTTTCTTCTCCAAACCCTCACCAAGATTGTACCGAACAAACCTCTTCACTTTGATGTTTTCTCCAACGGTAGCTATTGTCTGCTTCACCCAGTCCTTGATCACAACTTTATCATTTTTAATATAGGGTTGTTCCAGTAGAGCGAGCTCCTCGAGCCTCTTCCTGATCCGCCCTTCAACAATCTTTGCTCTGATCTGTTCTGGTTTTGACGCGAGATCTTCCTTCTCGATTTCCCGTTCCTTATTCACAATCTCTTCAGGAATATCTTCTGTTTCGAGATACTGAACATGAGGGCATGCAGCCACTTGCATAGCTATGTCTTCAACCAGCTCCTTGAAGATTTCACCACGAGAAACAAAATCTGTTTCGCAGTTCAATTCTACTAGTACACCAATCCTGCTGTCATGAATGTATGAACCAATTCTTCCTTCAGCAGTTGCTCTGCTAGCTTTCTTTTCTGCACTAGCCAATCCTTTCTTTCTGAGATATTCCTGAGCTTTAACAATGTCCCCTCCAGTCTCTGAAAGAGCTTTTTTGCAATCCATCATCCCAGCTCCAGTTTCTTCACGAAGCTGTTTCACCAAAGCTGGTGATATTGTTGCTGCAATCAACAAAAGAAGAAAAATAAGCGGGCAGAGCCAAAGACGAGAATAATGATGCTTGGACTGGAACTACATCTGCAGTTTCCTCCACATTCCTACTGATCATGTCATATAGGAAATAACATTGAAATTTCTTGAAATATATATTATTTAGCCAAGATGCTGTGGATGTTATAAATCTTGATATTGTTGGGGTTTCAAGCTCTTGACTCCCAATTTTCTGGGAATTCATTAGATTACAATGCTTTCTTATTCCGAATTACATGATTTTAGACAAAAAGAATTGAGGATCCACGGTGTTCCAAAGAGCTGCGCCTTGTCTTTCATGTTGTTTTCGTACAGAAGTATTGAACTAAGACTAGATTTATTTCAAGAAGCAAAAACACGAAGATAACAAGAGAAGGTCAATACCTTTGGTTGCATTTTCTGGTGTGCTTTCAACCTTTTCAAGAGTTCCATTCTCAGCAGCAGGTGTTTGGATCTGTACCTCCTCCTTTGTATCTTCAACTTGGTTCTCCACAATTTTCTCAACAGCCTGTTTCTCAGAACTGATTGTTTCAGTCTCTGCAGCAGGTGTTTGAACCTGTACCTCCTCCTTGGTTTCTTCGACTTGGTCCATCACAACTTCCCCAACGACCTCTTTCTCAGAAACAGTTTCAGTCTCTGCAGCAAGTGTTTGAACCTGTACCTCCTGGATATCTTCAACTTGGTCCGTCACAACTTCCTCAACAGCCTCTTTCTCAGAAACAGTTTCAGTCTCCGCAGCTGGTGTTTGAATCTGTGCATCATCCTCGGTAGTTTCAACTTGTTTCTCTGCAATTTCTTCTACAGGTTGATTTTCTGAAGAGAAGACTGTAGCATCGCTGGAGTCTACTGATGAAACGGTACTTTTAACATTCTCATCTTCATCTGTTCACATAAAAAGAAATAGAAGAGAACATTTAATTCAACACTTACAATGCAAATTCTGAGGGACACCTGAAAATTCAGCATAGGACATTTCCTAAAACCTTAGAGAAGGGGCATAATATTTTGCCCCATGAAAGAAAATATCAAACATAGTGTGGACATTAACCCTTCATATAAAAACAACACGATTTGTTGAAATCACAAGGAAATGAAAATGTGAAGTACCCCTTGGAGGAAAAAATGTAACAGATGAACTGAGTTTGAACTTTTCCAAGTCAGCCTGGTTGGACAACACAGTATTGACTCATCTCTAAAACACCATAATCTTTAATCTCATGTCATCTTTCTAAGAAACAATTTATATCAGAATATTTTATATCTCACATAATCACCTTTTGCTTCTTGAGAAGAAGCTGAATCTTCTTGCACATTTGAACC
This sequence comes from Breynia disticha f. nivosa, assembly GCA_948193385.1. Taxonomy (NCBI): domain Eukaryota; kingdom Viridiplantae; phylum Streptophyta; class Magnoliopsida; order Malpighiales; family Phyllanthaceae; genus Breynia; species Breynia disticha. The sequence goes on along the minus strand of CANYCX010975879.1, from coordinate 19,453 downwards.
TATGACACTAACATTTTCATCAGAAGTAGCTCCCACGTCATCCTTTTCAACCAATGCTGCAGAAGAAATTTCACCACCTGCAGTAGGTTGATTTTCTATAATTTCTTCGGTAAGTGGACTTTCCACAGATGAGGCTTCACTAGCTATTTCTTCTGATGAATCTGACTTTTCACTTTTTTCCGCTGAATCGGTTGAGGGAGTCTCCACAATTGACTCACCGATAGTAGATGCACTCCCTTCAAGATCCAAAACTGCAGAAATGTTATCTTCTTTCTCCTCCGACTTTGAGGTTTTTGAATCCACATTATCATCAGCAACTGCAGCTTCAGTAGATGCGCCAACAGATTCCTCATCACTACTAGCTGGTTGTTCCTGGACTTCAGGAACATCTGACACTACTTGTGTCTGGTTTTCCTGACTTCCCACTTCTTCAAACGCCTTTTTCTTTGATTCCTCCACTTTTTCTCTATCATCTAAAAATGCTGCAATGTCCTTGTTTTGGCGGAAAGCCAGTACAAAGGGGTTTGTTGCGGCATGGATAACTCCTTGACTGAACTCTGTATCCAACTTTCCCTCATCCTCCTCTTTTTTCATTGTCAAGGTAACCTGTCCCCTTGATAGGCGCAATATACGGACACTAACTTCCTGCCCCACCTCCAATGATGAACTACCCAGCATGCTTCCAAGTCCATCATCAGATTCTTCTGAATTGGGTAGGAATCCCTCTTCACCCTCAGGTAGAGATATAAAAGCACCACTCCTCGCCAAATTCTTAACTGTGCCCTCTAGTTCTTGTCCTTTGACAAACTTTGAGCTTTTTGCTTCCTCTCTTCTCTGATTTGATCTCGCATTGTTTCTGCGAGCGGGCCTTGGCTTATCACTGCTGGCAATGGCAGGGGTATCCTGTTGCTGCACCTTAGCAGGATCATCCATTTCATGCATAGAAAGAGAAATGCGCCCGTTCTCAGTGTTTGCTTCAATTAACCTTACCTGTACTTCTTGTCCAATAGACACAACACTTCCCACATCCTTGACAAAGCTATCGCTTAATCTGGAAACATGCACAAGCCCATCTGTAAAAGCTCCAAAATCAACAAAGGCACCAAATGGTTGAATCGACCTTACTTTACCAGTGAACATTGCACCAGGAATCAAATCCTCATTCTTTACAGGTGGCATCTCATTTTTCTAGCTGCTCTTGCGCGTCTTGATTGAGCTGAAGCAGGACTAGCATCTGTTGCACTTACATCAGCTGCTGAGGCTCCGCTTGAAACTTCATCTAAAACAGGGGAATCAGGCTCCTCTACTGTTACATCAGTCCCTGTGGCTGATAATTTAAGCTACATGGACCTGTGAAGCAAACCACTTCGTGGAAATGATGTAGCAAAAATGGGAACTGGTAATACAAGTTTTTGTGAGCATGATGTACGTTTCACAGGCTTCCTTGACAAACTACACCTTGTGAACTGGTTATTTTTGTTTAGTGTAAAAGTAGCTCCATGAATTAGAGAAATGTTGGTCATAGACCATGGAATCACGGGTGTCATGTTTTATCTAGTAGCAAATTTTTAAGCTGCTAAACCGAAACCTTCATCCTAGATTCCCAATCTCCACCTGTTCAGAGCACGTAACACCATACTAAATCAGCTTTTAAACTAACGTTGATCAAAATGGCACATTAAATACTACACGGAAATTTTGATGAAAATGAAAATCATGATCTACATCATGTAGTGATTTTATAGGCTGGGAACATGTGGCTAGATTTCTTGCAATAAACAGTTACATAACAGCTTGCAATCATGACCTACATCATGCAGTAATTTTACAAGAACACTACTCTAGAGAAATGGTTTGCTCATTTTCAAATTGTCAAACAGATTTTCTGCAAGTTTTCATCTCAATTCCCGTGTAACAATTTCCCAGAGACGCGAGCAATAGACACAAATATATTTCCTCGAGGGTCTCTTAACAAAAACCTTGTTACTTATGCAACGAGAAATTCGAGAGAAATGCATTCAGCAATATAAGCTCAAAAATATCCTCGAAAAAAAAAAGGGATTGATGCATCCCTACAAATGGACATTTCTCTGGTTTAACAAATGATCATTCTAAGCAACAGCTCTTAGGTGGATAAGCATAGAACACATTTTAAAAACATTACGTCCCTCTGTTCCCTAATTCTAGAGTTATTAGTCAAACCAGGATAGAACACACTTGAATTAAATGCAGACACTTCGTAGTAAGCTTTTTTGAATCATAGGCAAAACTCAAACTACATGAAGTCCATTTCTAGAACTCTGAACATTCATTCCAGCACAAAATACGGCATGTCAGTGAAACAACACAAACAAAGCCATTATTATCATCATACAGTAAACTGAAAAATCAAACCAACTTCACAAACATCACAGGAACTCGAGCCCAACAAAAAACAGCCACAACCCACAATTCAAAACATGCAAAAGAACACAACTTGGCAGAAAAATAATAAAACCAGAGAGCAATTCACAAGCACACAGTCAAAAAGCAGTATTAGTTTAACAAGAAGAAGAAGATAAATGGTCGTAAGTTGTAGGAAGTGGAAAGTTTTACCTGAAAAAGTGACAACAGTTAAATTGAAATAGTAACGAAGTGGATGTAAGCTTCTGGTTAAGACACGATGATAGAGCTTAAACAGTGAAGATAGGGAAATGTAATGTCAGGCTTTTAGTTCTTGGCCTCTGGCTCTTCTGGTTCCACACTCCGGACTACAAGTTATTGCTTACTACGGGAGTGCCCCGTCACCTGCAATTTATCCGCGAAAGAACGTTAGCCAAAGAACGGCATGCCGTTTAATTTGATTAGGAAAATTGAACAGCTTTTTTAGTTGTTGGGATGAATTGATTTTTTTGGAGAGATTTAGAGTCACGATAAATATAGATTTAATAAAATACTTTCATTAGGTAGCATAATCAAAAAGTTAGGTTATAGCTTGTGTAGGACTTGGTGTGAATGTTTATTCTTGACAAGTATCAAAGTCGCAATTGAGTCTGTTTATTCAATGTGTGTGTCATGAGGGAACGATTGAAGGGAAAGAGAAGTTATCAATAGAATTAATGGTGGAGCAAAAAATTGCGATAGAGAACAGGGCACATTGTGCTATTCTATGGAGTCATGCAAATGAAGTTTTGAGGGAGGTAACTAATGGAAATACTGCAATAGAAGCTGGAGAATATGTATCAGAATGAACAAACTTTATCAGAAAAGGTGATTATATACCCTAAAGATGACCGAAGACATGTATGCAAAGGAACATCTTGGAAAATTTAATGAGAACGTATTGAATTTGAAAGTGTTGAGATCATGTTCGGTAGCGAGGATTAAACTATGTTTTTGTTATATTCTCTATTTGAATCTTGGATAGTATGATGAATGGTATGCACAATTTTTATAAGTGATGTTACGAATATGTTGTCTATAAAATTGATGTGATTTCAGTTCGAAGAGAAAATGGAAGCTCCGATTATTATTTTACAGTAACAGAAAAATAGAGAACAAAAAAGATATACTTTGATGGATATACTTTGATGTGTTATCATTATTGAAAAATCTCTATTCTTAAGATTAACCATGATGCAACGTAATTTAATTTTTTTGGTTTATCTAACAACAGAATCGTTAACTATATAATTGAGAAATTAGGCCAAGAAAATTTGTCTATGTTTGAAGGACTATCCTTGAGTAACTTTTCTCTACTCTCACACACTCTATAAAAACAAAATTATTTCTATTTATCATTAAAAGATAAAATTAGGATTAATAGTTTTGTGTTAAATGACATAAAATAAAACAATGTTATTTATCCATGAAACAACAAAGAAAAGAACTCATTCCTTTTTCATAAGGTTGTCTTCTACTTCCTCCCTCCTTAAATGAAGTTGTCGTCCACCCCTTCAAATGGTGGAGTTGCCATCCATTTTTTCATGAAAGTGGCGTTTTGTCAACCTTCAAAACTATGTTGCCGTCCACCTTCTTCTTTAAGTGGTTTTGGCGTCAAATTTTGGAGCCACCAACAACAACTCTCACTTTCAGTGTTAATGTCTTATTTATAGATTTAGGTTTGATTATGACTCCTTAATTTATTTTTATCTCAAATACTTTAATTATGAATTGTAATTATATTATAATTCCTTAAGATAAATAGAAAATTAATTAGAATAAACTAAAATTTATTTTCTCTCTCTTTATTCCTAAAAATATGGATGACATGTAAGGTAAGGAACGCACACAAATAAGAATAAGTTCGTACAAACTGAAAAGATTGGAATGAAAAAACCATTCTACTTGCATAAGAATGAAAAAACTGCTTGAGCACTTCGAGAGAATACAATAGAGATGTTTGATAGATTTGGAATTATTGTATTTTTCTCTCTCTTATGTTGATGAAGCCTCTTAAATATGTCCCTTCAAAAATATTGTTGTTAGGCACAAAGTGTCTCTTTTTAGAACCTTGAAAGTAATATTTTTTTTTGTTGTAGAGCTCGTTCTGATCGACTAACATTTTATGTTAGTCGAATAAGTTCTTCTATAGTCGACTAACCTACATTTATCCTGGTAACTAAGGTTCCAGAATTAATTCTGGAACTTTTCAATTCCACTTTTACTCGAATAACCTTTAATTTGATTGACTAAGGTGTCCTATTTTTGCATTAGTCGACTAACTTGTTTCTTTGTCGATTAAGATTCTTGTCATCTAATTCAAACTTAGTCATCTTTTCACAACTAGTTGTTACCCTATATTTTTTACCTACAAGACATATATTAGTCAAGTAACGCAGGTAATTGGTTGACTTATCCTGAATCAGTTTTGATCGACTAATCTTAATATTAGTCGAGTAAATATAGCTCTAGCGTGGTTTTTTTAGATTCAATCTCCATTTAGTCGACTAATGTTCTTATTGGTCGAGTAACTTGAGTCCACAGTCACATTTTTTTGGAAAAATCTTGATTTGGTTCAATAATAAATCAACATGAAAATTATCTTAATTCTTGAAATCAATATTTATCAAGTTCATTGTTTTTCATCATTATCAAAATATAGGAAGGATTTAATGTTTTCTATTATTGGTTCAGCAATATGTATAGAATGACTGTGCTCATAGAAGGAACATACAAAGATTATAAACTATGATTTCTATGGGTACTTTGGCAAAACATTTTTTTTTTGGTTTTTTGGGTGGTGTTATAATTATTTGGATGTTCAGAGGTCTTGTGATGATATTATGATAATGACAGATAAAGTGCAAAAATTGCACTTACACCTTGATTGGTAGCTTTGTGGTTGTCAATATTTGAAATCATGTTGTTAATTGTGCAGGTAAACAAGAAGAGTTTGTGATTGAAACTCTTGAACAAGTAAAGATCAATAAAAAAGATCTATTACAAGAGGCACCGTATATACCATGACACGAAATTTGTGTTGACGATTACACAAGAATTGTGCATTATGGGGCTCGCTAGGTGTTGATGTTAAGAGAAGAAAACCAGTTATTGGTGTGCTTGCAAGTTCGGATGGAATTAGTTCCATACAGTAGAACGTGAGACCCTTAAGAAGTATGGTAGAAAGAAATTCAAGATTCAATGTTTGTTAAGTAAAACTCTATAAGGAGACTTGTTGGGTTGAATTAATTTCTTAGAGAAATTTAGAGTCACGAGAAGTATAGGTTGGGTAAAATACTCTAATTAAGCAGCACAGTTAAAAAAATAGGTTAAACTAGGGCTTGTGTGGGGTTTGATATAAACTTATATAAAGTGACTTGTATTTTTCTCTTATAATTCTTTTCACTTCCACCTTTTGGTGATTGAATAATAGAATAATTTATTCTTTATTCATGAGCATATATCACATTGGCCGAACCACGTAAATTATTATTATCTTTTGTCGTTTCTGCTTCACTTCTATCACATATATTCCTCACATTAGTGTTTGCAATAAGCCGATTGAGCCCCTAAATCTTTTAAAAAGAAGTTGACCCTAGCAAAAGATAAATTACAATAAATGAAAAGTGATTAAAAAAAACACACTACAATAAATTAGTGCTAAAATAAAATAAAAGATGATTTATTTCAAAGTTTTCTATTATAATAATTGTGTGCGATCACTTTTAAAATTACATATTGTGAATATATCTAAAAAGTTTAATTATAAAAATAACAAACTTGAAATTTTATCCAATACCTAAATGTTCTCATATCGATTTTATATTTTCAATATATAATAAAATACTTATAATTAATGTTCTATTATATTGAGGCTCTATCATTTTTTTCTAATTATAAATTAATAATTATTTCCCAAAAACAATTACAAGAACTAAACACATCTTATCCATATCAAAAAACAATGTTTATTTATACATAACTCAACTATGTATCTAAATAAAAATTCTATCAAAACTATATCAATTAAACTAATTAAATTTAGCTCACAATTGAGGACTCCATGACCTCATCAATATCACAAATCACAACTGACTGAGTGCCCCAGAAAAAAAAATGTTGAAACTAATGAAAAAAATGTCACAACATAATGGGCAAATCAAATAGCAACAATATTCCCAGTCCCCTAAAATTAAAATATTTAAAATTTCAACCCATGTGGATGAGCCACGTAACGTATCACATGCATAATTTTGCATAATTAACATAAAGTCGATTAATTTGGAGGCATTTTCCGAATAATGGCAACGTTAAAACCATAAATTTTGATAATTAATAATAAAGCACTTTCATTATATTAACTATATATTAAAACATTTTCCTTAAATAAATTCTTTTAATTAATTATCAATCAATGACAACAAATTTGAACAGAATTCTCGCTCAAAATTAAAGCACTTTCATTATATTAACTTTATATTAAAACACTTTCCTTAAATAAATTCTTTTAATTAATTATCAATCAATGACAAAAAAATTGAACAGAATTCTCGCTCAAAATTTCTTGTATTCATTTTTAGAAATTAATTTATTATAATAAGTTGTCATATTCTTAAAAGCAGAAAGTAATTCCTTAATAAATTAGACCAAAGTGTGAAGTACACAGAATATTATAGTGAAAACTTCTAAAAATACAAATTAAATGAGAGTGTTAGTGAAATAATAAATTATTGAGGAGTTCTATAGAAAAAAAAAACTTTTTGAAAATGCTCTATAAAAACTCTCTATCTCTCAAATCACTTAATTCACTTAAACATTTTGATCACATTTGTCAAAAAAATTATATTATAATGTTTAGATTTCAATTAAAAAACCTTTATAATGTTTTCATCATAATATAAAATATCATTTCATGTTTATGAATATGTTAGTAATTACAACATACCTTCTATCGTATGAAACTAATCTAAAATTGAAACTTTATCGGTCACTATTTTGGTGACTTGGATCTTTTTTTTTTATCTGAACACCAAGACACATGTAAAACCATATCCAAGATAGATCACAGAGCAGCTGGGATGTTGGTTCTCAAGATCACAAGCAATATAAAGTATGATCTTCAAACTATGAAAACAAACAAACTGAGAACCAAGTTACGTTAATGGCGTCTGATTCCAACTCACTTTATTGGGTTATTTTTATAAACCATTCCAGGGAAAAAGAAGGAGCCAAGTGTTGAATTCTATAGCAACTCCACATGTGTGACAGAATCAGGAGATACCTTTGAGGTTTTCAAGGTACCTTATTCCAGTTGTACCAGCAACATGATCCTGCAAATCAATCATATATAATTACATTACGTATATATGAATCAAATCTTCATTCCCCACTTACATGGATTCTTCATCATTATCTTTTTTTGGAGGAAACCTTATAGAAGATCTAGGAATCTGCATATGATTCATCAACTCAATCATGCATATTTTTTTATTGTGGTTAGGGTTTGCTCCATAACTTAATCATTTTATCTTCCATTATTGCTTTTGTTTCTTGTATAAATATCGCATGATTGAGAAAACCGCATGCATATGTTGCAGGTTCGTTTAAGTTCATTGCACATGTTAAAATTGTGCATGAATTAATTTTTTTATGAAATTTGAAATGAAATACGAATCTCTAAAAATCTGCAGGTTTTTAACAAGTAGTCAACAATATGTACTACAAAATTCTGCGTATTTAATGATAAAAAAAAGTGATGACTAAATGATTTTAACAGTCAAAAGTTGTTCGTTAAAATTAGACGCCAAAACGTTATACGTTAATGTATTTAGCGACTTAGCCACCACATCATCACTAAATGTACATGCATTCAACAACAACGTGATCACTAAATGTAGGTGCATTCAACAACCACGTGATCCCTAAACGTACGTGCATTAAATGACCACTTAATCACTAAATGTACGTGTATTCAACGACTATGTGGTCATTGGATGCACGTCAGCTTGAGTAGAAGGGAAGGAAACAAGTAGACATTAATGAATAAGAAAAGGGATATGGAGAGTGATTTGGAGAAGAAGGGAATGGTAGATGGATTTGGAAGTACGCAAAGATAAAGCAGACAGCGTTATGAAAGGGATTATATTTGTTTTGGTTATCATGTGAAGTAAACCAAGCTGTAGGCAACCATGTGCTCGCAATCTACTGTAGATATCATATTCTCTTAATATATTTCCACTAAACTTTGTCTTTATTTTTTTTATTTTTCAAAAAAATTCTCTTAATAAATCACACCAAATCAACAAAATCCCTTGTTTTAATTTCTTACTAATTTGCTTAATTTGTTTAATTAGAATTGGTGGTTTTGATTTTTGTAAATTGAATGGTATTAGTAGAAATTAAAAATAGTTTTATGTTGATAATTTTTTGTGTGTTTGTAAGCATTAAATTGATGGATTTGCTACATTGCATGTTGACAACGAAAAAAAAAAAAGAACTTTCACGAAATTTCTATTTTCGTCATGGATTTCGAAATTTTAAAAAAAAAACCATAAACTTTTATGTTTCTCTTAATTATGTCATTTATTGATTTTAGACTATAAAATTATAATATTCATTGGTCAACAAAGTACAGAATAGATATGTTGACTTATATTAAATCATGAAAAAACTATTTTTTCAAAGAAAATGCAAATTTTATGTGAAAAGGCCTCCACTACTATTAAATAGGAGATTGAATTTCAAAACAAGATGAAGTTGGTTTCTTAACTTAATTTAATTAGCAATCTTATAAAATCATTTGCTTCTGAATATTACATTTAATATAAAACATGAACTAAGAAATTCTATCTATAAATAATTATTTTTTATTTTATTTAATTAAAGTATGATTATGCACGACTTAATCTTAATAAATATATATGTTCTATAGAAATAATTCTTTAACTTCTCTCATGTTCTTGGCATAAATCATGACACGTCTAATCATATTTATACTTGTCATTCAATTACTAAAACATTAAACATAAGTCTAAGCAAATGAGAATTCACCTTAAGGATCCTTAAAGAATTTAGCTTTAGGAATTCTAGTATAATTATTGTATGAAAAACACTTATAATTTTTTACCATATAATATTCTCATAAGCGGATTAATCTAATGCATTGTTCTTATCATGTATCTATATTGTTTGATTGATATCTCATATCATATAACCCTTAAAATATAATCATCTCACATAATACATACTAGTCTTAGTTTATTGTCAATTTCACTAAAATAACAAACTCTAAGTATTTAGAATATTGTTATTATATACTTTAAAGTTATATTATTCAAATCATATTTTGATAACTTAAATAGAACAAATCTACACACACAAAATACATTAGAACAAAGATTACACTAACAAAAAATTACTGACTCATACGTCATGATTGAACATTCAATATTAATCGTTAATGTGATGAAACTAATAGAATTATTAATTATGAAAGTGAAAAATAAAATTGTTGTGAAGAAAAAATATTATTAATTAGTGTATAGGTACGTGAAGTTATGTGAAGAAAAAAAAATGGTAAAGTTTCAATAGCTTACGACATTGCGAATATTTTTATTTTTATTTGGTGCATAAAATAAAATAGGAACACTAGTTTATAAGGTTATAATATCAACAGAAAATATTGTTTAGAATATCACCTGATTCACGACAACGATTAAAAAAAGAGTTCGATTTTCAAAGTGGACTTTGTTGCTTTCAATGTATTCAAATCCAATTAAAAACGTAATCGATTAGTTAAATCTCCTAAGGTTGCATTTACACTGCAGGAATTATAAGAAATTGAGTGTTGGATTTCAATGGTACAACAAACGAAATTCGTCGGAAATATTATCGAAAAATTTTATATTGATGGGATTTTAAAAATTTTCAGCGAACGGAAATTTTTCGGGGAATTTCGTCGGGAATTAATTTTTTCTACGTAATTTTAAGAATTTGTTTGTGAATAAATTTAGTGAAGTCGTGAAACCAGAAACTCTAATTTTATATATATTTTATGTATCCATTTTTCAATGACATGCATAAAATGTAGACTTTTTATTATTCTCCTCAGTTTTAAAGATAAGAATGATGGAGTCAATTCTTAGCAATAAAATAAAAAACAGGCAAGAAGTAGGCAGTTGGTCTTGGTAGAATATTAAAGAGATATATTTAATATTAATTTTACCTTTCGAAAGAACGTTAATCGTGCACATAAACTTGGCTTTCATGAAATCAAAATACATTTCTGTGAATCAAAATTTTTTTTGACAGAAAATTAATCAATAATGATGAACAAAATGCCCATGTTTTCCATTATTTCCTCCATTTAAGAAAAATATTTCATAAAGATTTCCTTTGCGTGAGTACCAAAACTTTAGTACTAGGGGTGTTCATTCGATAGGTTGAAACGATTTCGGTTAACCCACGAATTAAGCGATCAGTGAACTCTTTTTCTAAAAACTAATATTAATTTTACATATAATTTTAAAAAACATGAGTTTTTTGTTACTTTTAAGTAAAAAGTAATATCAATTAGAATTCATATATGTTATAAATACTTTAAATTATTAAGTATAGGAATATTTTAAATTATACGTAAAAAATATATACAAATTCATCAAATTGACCGATTAACTGAACTTTTTGAGCATTAACCGAACCAAATTGAATTTTTCTGGCGGATTATTCATAAGTTCGGTTGATTACATCATTCTTCAACTTTGAAGATATGAGCTCGACTAATGCTCCAATAGGAGTGAGATCAGGGACAGACAAAATTAGAAGGAGGCGAGAGGGTTGGTTGTCTTTTTTATTGTTTTTAGTTATTTATTTATTTTTTGTCGTATATTTTTTATAATCACCCGTGCAACGCCCCGAAAAAATACCATGATAAAATTACGAGGAAGTCGCGGAAAAATGCTCCAGAATTGGTTGAGAACGGGATGGAGAACGGTTGAGAAAACCGTTCCCCAAACCGTTCTAACATAGATGCTGGCCAGTGAGACCGAACGGGATGGAGAACGGGTTGGGCAAACCGTTCCCCAAACCGTTCTATCTTGAAAGCTGCCCAGAACGACCAAACGGGATGACGAACGGTTTGGAAAACTGTTCCCCAAACCGTTCTGATCAAGCAGCAGTTTAAATTTTAAACGCGTGGGACAAATCGGGAAGAGAGAAAGGATTAGGGTTTTCGACCTAGAACTCTTCAAAACCGACCCTAAGCCTCTCCACACTCAAAACCCTCAATCCTAACACATTTCCACCCTAGAAACTACCAAGAATCCATCTACTCTCATCGATTTTCATCCTCCCCAACTCAATCCTTGTACATTTTCCAAACCGTTAGAGATTAAGAGGAAAGTTGAGAAAGGCAAATCGACTACTCTGCACAGGTTAGATGAGGACAGTGTTCTTTACTATGGAGATCGATTGTGTGTTCCTGACCTAGCTGAGGTCAGGGATGTTTTGATGACAGAGGCACACTCTTCACCACTGTCAGTACATCTAGGCAGCACTAAAATGTACCAAGACATACGAGAGATGTACTGGTGGGTGAATATGAAGAGGGAGATTGCCAATTTTGTAGCTCGATGTCTGTCTTGCCAGCAAATCAAGGCAGAACATCAAACACCAACAGGAAAATTAAAGCCGTTAGAGATTCCCGAGTGGAAATGGGAAAAGGTGACTATGGATTTCTTTATGGGGTTGCCAAGGACCTTTAGGAAGCATGATGTCGTGTGGGTTATAGTCGACCGATTGACGAAATCGGCGCACTTTTTGGCGATTAGACAGGATGATACTCTTGACAAGCTGGCAGGCTTGTATGTTTCAGATATTGTGAGGTTACACGGGGTACCTGTATCTATTGTGTCAGATAGAGATCTGTGATTCACTTCTCGATTCTGGAGGAGCTTACAGGACGCGATGGGCACCAGACTTAGGTTCAGCACAGCGTTCCCCCCTCAGACTGACGGTCAGTTTGAACGGACGATTCAGACAGTAGAGGGCATGTTGAGAGCGTGTGTGTCAGAGTTCGAGGGTAGCTGGGATGATCACTTGCCGCTGATTGAGTTTGCCTACAATAACAGCTACCACACGAGTATTGGGATGGCGCCTTACGAGGCGTTATATGGTCGAAGATGTCAGAGTCCAGCTTATTGGGATGTTGAGGGCTTGCGACGGATTGAGGGCCCGGAGTTGGTGCAGCAGACCTTAGAGAAGGTGAATATAGTGAAGAAATGTATGTAGGCAGCTTAGGATTGCCAGAAGAGTTACTTTGACCGACACCATAGAGAGGTTTCCTACAAGGTTGGAGATCGAGTATTCTTGCGAGTGTCGCCTTGGAGAGACGTAATCCGATTCGGAAAGAAGGGAAAACTGAGTCCAAAATACGTGGGACCGTACGAGATCATTGAGAGGGTTGGACCACTTGCTTATCGTTTGCAGTTACCAGAGGAGTTGTCCAGACTTCATAATGTTTTCCACGTATCGATGTTGAGGAGATACCGTTCTGATCCGAGCCATGTGCTCAACCCTCCAGAGTGAGAGATTTCAAACGACCTTACCTACGAGGAGGAGCCCATAGAGATACTGGATAGGCAGATCTAGAGACTTAGGAATCGAGAGATTCCAATGGTAAAGGTGAAGTGGAGCTTCTACTCACCTAAAGAGGCAACTTGGGAGGTGGAGAGCGATATGCTAGAGAAGTATCCGCATCTTTTTCCCGAAGCAGCATAGAACGAGGTATGTTGAATTTGTTGGTTGTTGAGTTAGAGTTGTAAGGTGGAATTGTCGAGGAATGCCACTGATTGTACTAGCCTAGCTTGCTTTAATTTCGGGGACAAAATTTCCTAAGGATGGGAGAGTTGTAACGCCCTGAAAAATACCATGATAAAATTACGAGGAAGTCGTGGAAAAATGCTCCAGAATTGGTTGAGAAAGGGATGGAGAACGGTTGAGAAAACCATTCCCTAAACCGTTCTAACATTGATGCTGGTTAGTGAGACCGAACGATATAGAGAACGGGTTGGGCAAACCGTTCTATCTTGAAAGCTGCACAGAACGACCAAATGAGATGGCGAAAGGTTTGGAAAACTGTTCCCCAAACTGTTCGAATTGAGCAGCAGTTTAAATTTTAATTGTACGGGACAAATCGCGGAGAGAGAAAGGATTAGGGTTTTCGACTAAGAACTCTTCAAAACCGACCCTAAGCCTCTCCACACCCAAAACCCTCAATTCTAACATATTTCCACCCTAGAAACTACCAAGAATCCATCTACTCTCATTGATTTTCCTCCTCCCCAACTCAATCCTTGTACATTTCCAAAACCAAGGAAGAATGAGGTAAGTTTCCTTGATAACCCGATTTGAGTGAGTGAAATTAGGCACATTGTATATGGCTATTGTGGGAAATTGAAGGATGTAATATATGGGTATATTATGTTATGTATGTGTTATGGAATGAAAGTAATGGTATGTTATGCTCTTATATATGTTATGAAAGATATATAGTGGAAAATGGGTGATGATTTGTGTGAAGTGTTATAAGATATGTTTTGGTAAATGTTGTGGATAGTATGATTATGAGTGACATCGTGTTGTGAAATTGACGTAAGATGGTCGAATGACCGAGTGCAGAAGTGCTGAGATTTTGAATGCAGGGGACCCCAAACGGTTTGAGAAACGGGTTGGTCACCCGTTTCCCAAACCGTTCAGCATGAATTGTCACTCCAGGGGGCCCAAACGGGTTGAGGAACGGTTTAGCCAAACCGTTCCCCAAACCGTTTCACTTCTCGCACAATCCAGAACATTCAAACGGTTTGAGAACCGTTCCCCAAACCGTTCAGATGGTATCGGCTGGGCAGAAAGACCAAACGGTTTGGCGAACGGTTTGGCCAAACCGTTTCCCAAACCGTTCGACACTATAAAAATTGACTTATAAATGGTTAATGAATGCAATGCTTGGTGCGTATGGTTGATGATTCATTTTGCTTAGTATGGAGGTGAAAGTTCTCAACTAGCTATGTAGGTATACACATCTAATGTTCTAAGATGACTACCTTACGACTAAACACATAGAATGGATGAAATTACAATGGAATTGAACCATAAACGTTTGAACAATTGTTGTGAAATGGCTTTAGGGTGCCATTGTTGTTTTAGGGGGAATAAGGCTGGAATGGCCGAGGTCTCCCCTGCACCCCGGCATGTAGAGACATTAAAGGAAAACTTACTGAGTATACAAAATATACTCACCTGTCATTGCTGGATTCTGTGCAGATCGTCAGTAGCTGCTGGGACTTGATTTTGGAGCGGAGCACGGTGTGTGATACGAGAGGGATAGGTCGACTCCTAGCACATTTTGGATTTTCCATATTTTGGATTTTTTATAGCCATATATACATCAGTATAGGCTTTTAGCATGTGCATCCTTTTGAAACCAAAAACCATTGCTTCCGCGTACTCGATTTTAGTTGTATTGGATTTGGTTTTGATGTAATGCATATGCTACTATTTTATCATATATATATACACTTTTACTTTATTTGTTTTGATTGTAATGTGGTTTTAAAAAAAAATTTGGTCCCAAAATCGTATTATATCAAAAATTGATTTAAATGAAATTGGGGTTCACATAAGGGGCCTCGTGGCCAAAGCGCAAGTGCAAAAACAGGGGCCTCGTAGCTAAAGCACGAAAAGAAATAAAACAAGGGCCTCATGGCCAATGCGCGTAGTGCAAAAACAGGGGCCTCGTGCCCAAAACACGAAATGAGAGTGGACTCTCTCTACTGATTTGAGACAGTAGAGATCAAGTGGACTCTCTCTCTGACTGTGGTTAAGGCTCCAGAGCACATCATTGTGTGTGAAGATGCATTAGCATTTCACTCTCATGCACTTTGCATTCATGCATACTTGGCATGGTTTTGATGGAATGAATGAGTATGATTTACGATCTTGATAAGCGTATGAATTTGCATGATTTATGATTTGGACGTTATTGGGCCATATGGTTATGTTGTGAATTACATGATGTAGTACAAGTGTTGAAGTACTTATGTGATGTTGTGAATGCTAACATGACTTAGCATGATTGTATATATTGATGTTGGATGGATGTATATGATCGTGTTGTGATTAATGCAAGTAAGATGATGATTGTGTATGTGTATAAGATTGCGAAGAATGATTGATGTTTGCGAAGAATGATTGATGTTATGTTGATGTTATGAGTGTGGTTAATCCGATAAGTGCATGTTGATCTTATGTGAATGATTAATTGATATAATTGTGTTAGATGACATGGATTATATTGTGGTAAAATTTCTAAGAAAATGGTGGTGGTTTGCCTTGAGGTTGTATGTGTTGTGTCTTAAACATGTGTTTATGGAATGATTTTTGGTGAATCTCGAATTGAGTGCGATATTTAGGTGTTTATGGTTAAGTGTGATGATTTGGATGTAGAGTGAAAAGGTATGCATGCCTTGAGAGTAATTGATGTGTCCAATGTTGAATGATATGTGTAAGTATGAAGATAACACTTGGAAATTCGGGCAGAGTTGAGCTGAAACCATTAACGTACGTTATCTATAACAATAATGTACATTAATGACACTAAACATACATTAACCACACCCTGGCATACGTTATTCATGCCCTGGAAAACTGATGAAGCATAACGTACGTTACTTAAATATAAACCTACGTTATTTATGTGCAGAAGCCCTATATTGGCCCGAATAATGTTCTAAAGACTATCTAAAGTACCCTAATGATCTAAAATGGGTTCCTTAATGAATAAATACCTAAAAGGGAATGTATAAACACATGTATGATTGTTGTGGCATGGCTTTAGGGCGCCATTAGGGAGGATAGGTCGGGATGGCCGCGGACTCCCCTGCACCCCAACATAGTAGTGACACTGAGGGACAGCCTTACTGAGTATTAAAAATACTCACCTATGTTTTGCTGGATTTGTGCAGAGTGATAGGTACCAGAGACGGGACAACGTGATCGACGAAGCTAGCGGTGTGATACTGAAGGTCGGGCTCCCAGTTGTTTAAATGTTGTGAATGCTTGTGCATGTTGTGTATCTATACATACATTAGTATAGATGAGATTTATAAAGTTGTCATACTAAATGATTTCCACGTCTTCCGAATTTCTAGACTACATTCGATGTATAACTTGTATTTCATGTTTGGGCAAATTATGTTTTCATTTTATCTCTCTTGCAACTTATGTTTTAAAAAGAAAAAAAATGGTGCGATAATCGGTTTTATTCAAAAATGAACTTTGTATAACGTGGACACCATTTTTTTTTCTTTTTTTTAATTTTTTTAATTTTTCAATTTTTTTAAATTTTCCTACTTTCCTACAATGATTAAGGACAAAAATATTTTTAAAAACTGAAAAATTATGGCCGATTAATTGGCTACATGTGATAATTTTGTAAACATTAATTTCATATCGCCTCGTAAATTATAAACTAAATTAAAAATAAATAATTTTTTAAACACAAATTGCATAAAGATTTTTTACTAATTCTAAACCAAATTAAAGGATTAAGCATAAAAATTAAAAAATTAAAAATATTCTAAAAAACTGAAAAATTAAAAAAAGAAGAAAACTGGTGTCCACGTGGACACCATTTTTCTTCTTTTTTTTTAAATTTTTTAATTTTTTAATTTTTCTACTTTCCTACAATGATTAAGAATAAAAATATTTTAAAAACTGAAAAATTATGGTCGATTAATTGGCTACATGAGATAATTTTGTAAACACTAATTTCATATTGCCTCGCAAATTATAAACTAAATTAAAATTAAATAATTTTGTAAACACAAATTGCATAAAGATTATTTCACTAATTATAAACCAAATTAAAGGATTCAGCATAAAAATTAAAAAATTAAAAATATTCTTAAAAACTGAAAAATTAAAAAAAAAGGAAGAATAATGGTGTCCACTTAGACACCATTTGGCGTCCATGTGGACGCAAAAAAGAATGGTGTCCACGTGGACGCCATTTGGAGTCCACGTGGACACCATTTTTTTCTTTTTTTTAATTTTTTTAATTTTTTAATTTTTTTAGTTTTCCTACTTTCTTACAATGATTAAGAATAAAAATATTTTTAAAAACAAAAAAATTATGGCCGATTAATTGGCTACATTTGATAATTTTGCAAACACTAATTTCATATTGCCTCGCAAATTATAAACTAAATTATAATTAAATAATTTTGGAAACACAAATTGAATAAAGATTCTTTCACTAATTATAAACCAAATCAAAGGATTAAACATAAAAAATTAAAAAACTACAAATATTCTATAAAACTGAAAAATTAAAAAAATTTAAAAAAAGAAGAAAAATGACGTTCACGTGGACACCATTTGATATCCACGTGGACACCATTTTTAATCTTTTTTTTAATTTTTTTAATTTTTTAGTTTTTTTAATTTTTCTACTTTCCTACCATGATTAAGAATAAAAATATTTTTAAAAATTGAAAAATTATGGCCGATTAATTGGCTACATGTGATAATTTTGTAAACACTAATTTCATATCGCTTCGCAAATTATAAACTAAATTAAAATTAAATAATTTTGTAAACACAAATTGCATAAAGATTGTTTCACTAATTATAAACAAAATTAAAGGATTAAGCATAAAAAATTAAAAAATTAAAAATATTCTAAATATTTGAAAAATTAAAAAAAATTAAAAAAAAGAAGAAAAATGGTGTCCACTTGGACAACATTTGAAAAAGAATGGTGTCCACGTGAACGCCATTTGGAGTCCACGTGGACGCCATTTGGAGTCCACGTGGACGCCATTTGGAGTCCAATTGGTGTCTACATGGATACCATTTTTTCCTTTTTCTTTTTTTAATTTTTTAATTTTTTTAATTTTCCTACTTTCCTACTATGATTAAGAATAAATTTTTTTAAAAAAATTGAAAAAGTATGGCCAATTAAATTGCTACATGTAATAATTTTTTAAACACTAATTTCATATTGCCTCGCAAATTATAAACTAAATTAAAATTAAATAATTTTTTAAACACAAATTGCATAAAAGATTGTTTCACTAATTATAAATCAAATTAAAGGATTAAGCATAAAAAATTAAAAAATTAAAAACATTCTAAAACACTGAAAAATTAAAAATTTGAAAAAAAAAAGAAGAAAAAAGTGGTGTCCACGTGGACTCCAAATGACATCCACGTGGACGCCAAATTGAATTCCACGGGAATTTTGGCCGCCCAATGGAATTCAACTTGGCGTCCGCGTGGATGCCAAGAAGAATGACGTCCACGTGGACGCCGTGAAATGGCGTCCACGTGGACACCAACCTTCACACTTTTTCTATAAATCCAAATTTTTTCTCTTTCATCTCATTTTTTCACATCTTCCACTCTCTCATTTTGGTTTTCTCTTTTCTTTTGATATTTTTTTGCAAAGTTACTCTTTTTTTTATTATTGTTATAATTGTGTTATTATTTCAGTATAGTTATTGTTAATTAATGAATTCATTTTTATCGTATTAAGACGTCATCAATTTAGTAAAGTCGTATATTATACGATTTATCATTTTATTTATACATACATTATACGATTTCAGATTTCATAAAATATATTTCATTTTAATATTCGTTAATATTAATTTTAAATTAATAAGAAATTTATTTTTTTTTATTTTTGGTCAAAATTTGGAGTCCACGTGGACCCCAAAGTTTGGCGTCCACGTGGATGCCAAAATAGAGTCTATGTGAACTCTAAAATTTAGAGTCAAGCGTTTTAGCGTCTAAATTTTAGGACTCCAAATTTGGACGCTAATTTCATTTAGAGTTCAGAATTATGCATTTAGAGTCCAGAAATTTGGACTCTAAATGCGCAAATTTTTGCAGTGGCGAAAGTTCTTATTTCCTGAACCATTCTTTCAAAAGACCCATTATCAAGACGATCCAAATCAGATAACGTAATTTTCCT
>CANYCX010975871.1:0-17765 GCA_948193385.1 Breynia disticha f. nivosa | reverse complement strand
AATATAGGGTGGTAGTCGAATTTGGGGGTCACAGTGTTTTATTCGTAGTGAGGTCGGCTCCTATAGGGTTTTTGGAAAAACTCATACTTTTGTATTTTGCACAGCCATACACATGATAGTATAGGCATTGGCATTTGCATTATTTTAAACCAAACACCATTGCTTCCGTATACGTTACACTTTATTTGTATTTGGCCGGTTTAAAGGAAATGCATTAGTATTTCATTTGCATTCATTATGCTTACATGATATTGGTTGTATGGAAATGAATGTGCTTGGATAATGATTATGATATGAGCATGACTTGTGATTGAGCAAATGTGCGCTTGTATGCATATATGGAATGCATATAATCTTGTATGGTTATGTAGTTGTGTGATTGTGAATGCTTGTATAATCTAGTTGAACTTATGCTTGTGGAGGTATGTTAGGATTTGTGATTCGAGGAAGATATTGAGGAATATGATATGTGTTTATGAATGGAATGAAGTATGTATGTACGTGTGCTAATTTGCTCTGTATGAGTGGAGAAAGTTGAATGTTAATGGCCTAGGAATGATAGTAATGTGTTGGTCATTTCCTTGGATGAATACATATATATATATATATATATATGTATGTATGTATGAAGACTTGATATATGTTTTGGTTGAGAGGTGATAATTGATGAATTGTATGATATGCAATGGAGTCTATACTTTGTGGCTTAGTTGTGAAATTGGATTGTGAGTAATTGAAAAGTAAATGAATATGTGCATGATTGTGTTATGATTAGGTTGTTTGATCAGGGATGTTGTGAGTGGCTATAAGATTTGTGAAATGGTTGAATAAAAGGTTAAGATGGTTGGTTTGATTTGCTTGAATGGTGTATGAAGTATGTAATCCTCAGATTGAACTAAAATGTGTGCAATTGGCTTCTGAAATGACTTAACATACATTAATTCAAGTATTAGCGTACATTAACGGTGAATGACGTACGTTTCCTTGCTGGTAACATACATTATTCTTGGTCTGGAAAGTATGAAACTTATTAATGAATAAAGTACGTTAGGGTCAGGTTAAACCTACATTAATTGTGCCTAGAAACCTAGTTTTAACCACAATAACGTACCAATGCATATATGAAGTAAGTAAGTGATCGAGGATGAAATCTCTAGCAATTAATGCACCGAAAGGGACCGTATTTAGCATGGCAACGACGAGCAATTTGGGAATTAAGGCATGAACACAACATTGTGTTCCATTAGCACGCCTATGCTGGTTGATGATTCACCTGCACTTCATCTTAACAACTATAGGCTTATCACTTACTCAGTATTTTTATATATTTACCCCTCTATGTTGTTGAATGTTGTGCAGAGTGACAGGGATAAGTGATAGGACTATGTTTTCGGCGAGGCTAAGTGGTGTGATACTAAAGAAGGTCGAGCTCCTAGTGTTGGGTTTTGTTATGTTGTTTGTCTCTGAAATTTGAGTATGAGCGCAGATGCCGAGCTAGCGTTGGTATTTAGTTCAAGCCCGTTACAAGTGGTTTCAGAGCCACCATTACGTGGAACGAGCCCACTTTACGGAGGGGGCGACCTAAGGAAGCGGCGACCTAAGATTAGCCATAGAGTGGACAGTCTTAGAGTGGGCCGCCGTAGACGTTGGGTTCGAAAGCGTGGTGGTATGTTAGAGTCCAACTTAGGACGGGATAAGTTGGGGTTGTGATCCCACATTGACCAGTATGGAATTGGTTGGTGGTTTATAATCCATTAGGCACCTTCCCCTTACAAGCCGGTTTTTAAGGGTGAGTTCTACCTAGTGGGTTCATAACAAGACATTGGTCTTTATTTAATGATTTGAAAACTATACTTTTATTTTCTTCTCTCTCTCATACTTATTTCTTTTAAAAAGAAAAAAATGGTTTCCAAAATCGGTATTTAATCGAAAATGAGTTTAATGAATTTGAAGTTCACATTTAGTGGTATCATTGTAGGGATTAGATTCCATATGGACTGTGCCAAAAAGTTGTTTTCATTGCATCATTGTGTGTGAAACTAAGGTTTTCAAAATTGTGATTTCTATTGAATGGATCCAGTCGACAATGTATTGCACGAGGCCATCGAGTCCAGATAATCTGTACAGCGGTAGGGATCTGCCCCAGGGCACGTTGAGTAGCAGGCACACACTGCTATTCCACCTTTCGACCCCACTTATGCTCATTTCTACGAAATGATGCAAAGAATGATGAGGGAACAAGAGGGTCAATTGTGAATCAATATAGATAGAAACTTTGGGGGTGCGCAAACTAGATTTCTTTTTATTACTTAATTTCCCTGAATGTTGTTATTGCATTCTATACTTGTTTTTATTCAATTTTGTTTTAAATTATATTGTCATTTCATAAACAAATTTCATTTTGAAACTTTCAAGTTTTACTTTTATTTATTTTTATGTTCTAATTTCTTTGGGGGTAATTTATATTTGTTGGTTTCAACAGCCATAAAATTTATGCGCCGTTTCTAGGATTAGTGTCAAAATTGTTATATGTTCATTTTAATTTCTTTGAATTTTTTTTGTTTATTTTTTATTTTCATTGTTCTTGTTTTGTTTGGACTAATAGTGTCCTTTTCATTTTCAATTTATTGTTCATCTATTTTACCCAGATTTTACTTTGGTATTTTGTTCTATTCTTGTATATGCGTCATACTGTTTTTGCATATCAACTTTGAGATTGAGAAACTTGCCAAATTTCTCCAAGAACAAATGAGACAACAAAGGCAGGCAGAGAACCATAATCCAGTCTCATCAGAAATAAACCTTAGTGATTCTGAAACATGTCCAACTAGTTCAACCTGCACAAATTTAGCCATTCTAGCGTGGACATGACAAAATTACTCTATGCAAATTAGCGCAGCCACTAGTTAATTAGCAGAGTTTTTGTATCCAATGCAAACCATTTTAGAATGGGTTTAAGCTGAGACCTGGGATGATTTCAGCTATTGACGAAGTTCTAAGCTCTTATCAGTAAGGATCCTAATGAAAATCTCATGTAGTTCCACATTGTTTGTCAAAGCTTTCATCCACGTGATATAACTGAAAAAGAAGTAAAACTACTTGCATTTCCGTTCTTTTTAGAGGATTCAGCACAGTATTGGTTGTTTTATTTACCTACCAAATCAATTGATACACGGGAAAAAAATGGTTGTGGAACTCATTTTCATAAATCAATTTCCCTGATAAACCATATAATTTATAGAAATTATATAAAATCAAGTCTAAAAACAGAGGAGAGAGAAAATAAAAGATATATACACGCTGTATTAATCAAAACACCGGCCCAAATCTGTTACATTTTAAAAACAAAACACGAGCGGAAGCAAATAAGTTTGAAAACAAATCAAACTCAAAAGTTGCATGTATATACATAAATGTACCACATGTACAAATCCAAAATAACAAAAATGACAACTGGAGCTCGACCTCTGACGTAGCTTTGGAAAGTATCGATCAACTCTATAGTCCAGTGAAAGGCAACTACCTACGATCTGCACAATCATTTAAAACAACAACGGGGTGAGTATAAACAATACCCAGCAAGTATTCTTAGCTTTAATGTAAATGATGTGCAGGGGAAGTATATAATAGCACGACGACGTGCGTATTTATCTTGTCCCTCGGCATCCCCGAATGCCAGACAAATCATTTCACACAGATACCAAATCAGCACATAGCTATCACAATCTAGCACACAGCAAAATACAATCACACAGCATTTCCTCGTTTTTATTTCACACAGAATTCAATATCGTTCATTCAATATCGTGCACACAACAGAATACGAACCACACAAGTTCAACAATAGAAATCACAATCATACATATATGAATATAATGTATGAAGTGCAATGAAATGCAATTTCACACAGAATGACCCGGGTATTATCCACTATCGCACACAACAGTGGAATTATCCTCTATCGCACACAGCAGAGGTAAGGCATATAGCCTGAGCACACAGCTTTGAGCAAAGCTCATAAATACGGACTATCGCACACAGCAGTCCAGGAAAACACATAGTAATCCTTTTATCTTTTTCTGCCACACAGGCTCGTGTCATACAGATATGTAAATGTATGAATGTAATCAATATGAATATCATTCGTAACCGCACACAACATTGAATGATATTACTTCGCACACAGCTCAGTAAATAACATAACACACAGCAAAGCACACAGCCAAAACATTTATCTCAGCTCACACAGAGCAAATCAGACAATACCACATAGGTATTCATTCAATATACGATTCAATCATACCAATCAAACATAACTCATATCATTTCCAATATAAATTTAAAAAACAAACATCTCACATTCACTAAAGTTCATCTAGCAACTCAGCAATTCATTATAAGCGTGTTTTCTATACTTTGCTTAATCAACGTAATTATTAATTAATTACGAACCAATTAAGTAAGCGTAAGAACACTTACCTCGAAAACAAGCAAAATAAAACCAACACAGGCTCAACAGCCTCCCAGTCATCGTACAGATCCTCCTGTACAATATTAATCATATACAATGCATTACTAACCAATCCAAGTATTGATTCTAACTTTAGAATCATTAAAACATTTCATTTGCAACTATAAGTTAACCATATGTCAACTTTTCCAACACTTTCTTTCAAAACCCAATCTTTTTCAAATCATCTTCAATTAATTCACAAAGCATACTTTAATTCCCTACATTTATTCATATCAATTTCCAACAACATTTCTAATCATTACCAACACAACTCTGTTCAAAATGAACCAATTGTCAACTTTACCTAAACCTTAGGTTTATGCTTTTCTTCCATCAATTTCCCACACAAAACTCATCTTAACAAATCCCTAAAGTCATTACCAATCTCTTAACGTCAATAAACAACAGTTCCAGCAAAATTATAGATTAAAACTAACCAATAAACAAAGTAAAAGAACCATCATCAACTCAAAATCAACCTTATGTAAACCTCATCCTTCTTACCTTATGATTTTGGATGATTTTATGCCAAGATTTGCTAACAAATGAAGAAGGTATGAAGATGAGAGAATTAAGAACTCAGGGGAAGGTTTGAGAACTTTTTAGAATATGTTTTGGATGATAAAAGGTGAGTTTCCCCGATTTACAAAGCTGTGAGGCGATTAAATATAAAATTTGACCGACCCGAACAGTTTTGCGAACGGTTTCCCAAACCATTTCCAATCCCGTTCGTCCATTCTGGCCAAATTCGAAATGTATCAAACGGTTTGCCAACCGGTTTCTTAAAACGTTTTCCATACCGTTCGATCTTCACTGTCCAAATTCAAAATGTCAAACGGATTGACAAACGGCTTACTCAAATCTAATTTAACTTCAAATTTTCAAACGGGTTTCCATTCGGTTTTCTAAACTGTTTTCCAGGCCGTTTGTAACTACACTGTCCATCCGTGATGTCAAACGGTTTCCCAAACTGTTTACAGAACTGTTCCCCAGCCAGTTCGCCTATATTTTTCCCAGAATGTTACAATTCTCCCCCTCTTAGAGAATTTTGTGTACGAAATTTCAAATCAAGGAACATGGAATCAAATTCAAATCATAACATTCTATATCATAATCTAACATTAAAACATACCTCACAGCTCTGAAGTAGAATCAGAAAACAGATATGGATACTGTTGTCGCATATCTGACTCCGCCTCCCAAGTCGCTTCTTTTGGTGAATGAAAGCTCCATTTCACCAAAACCATCGGAATCTCGCGATTCCGTAAACATCTCACCTGTCGGTCTAAAATCTTAACAGGCTCCTCCTCGTAGTCAACTCCTCAGATACATATATCTCTGGAGTACTCAATACGTGACTAGGATCAGATCGGTATGTCTCAGCATAGAAACATGGAATACGTCGTGTAATCGGGACAACTCTTCTGGTAACCTCAGTCTATAAGCCAGTGGTCCCACTCTCTCTGTATTCTCATACGGTCCGATATATCTAGGACTGAACTTACCTCGTCTCCTAAATCTAATCACACCTCTCCAGGGTGAAACTCGTAAGAAAACTCTATCGCCGACTTCATACTCTATCTCTCTGTGATGTTGGTCGTAATAGCTTTTCTGACAATCCTGAGCTGCTCGCATACAACGTTTCACAACATTAACTTTATCTAGGGTCTGCTGAACCAACTCTGGTCCCTCAATCTGTCTCAAACCCTAAACATCCCAGTAAACCGAACTACGACACTGTCTCCCGTATAACGCCTCGTAAGGTGCCATCCCGATACTAGAATGATAACTGTTGTTGTACGCAACAACCTTGAAGAGATGATGAAGAATATTATGATTGCAACACAGCAAAGTCAACATGAGAAAAAAGAGACTCGTACTGTAGTAATCATTCTTCAAACACTAACTTCTTCTGTGGCGCAAATTGAGTCTCAGGTAAAAGGAAGGTTACCCTCGTAACCAATGTTAAATCCCAGACCAAATGTGAGCAGAAATAAGGAATGGAAAATAACTCCAAGCTCTGGAGAAAGTTGATAAAAATGCCAATGTTAATTTACAACTGAATGGTCTTGAGCATGACTAAGTTGTCTAAATCAATGATGAAGAATTAAGTGACAAGGTTGGAATGTTCCAATATAGCCAAAACAACAATCACCTGTATTTCCAAATAGATTAAAGAGGAAACATAATAAAGTTGAGGAAGATAAGAATATCATGGAGATATTTAAGAAGGTAATGATCAACATTCCATTATTGACCGTTTTGAAACACACTTTGCGGTATGTCAAATTCTTTATAGAATTATTCACTAACAAAGTTAAATTGTATAGAAATGAATGTGTTCCTATGCGTAATCCATAATGGTACAAAGTTGGGGTAAGTGTGCACCTGGGTTTCCTGGATTGTCCACCATGTTCTCACCTGTACTACTTCTAGTAGACTGTGTCCCTGGTAGTATCTTGAAGTGTGCAGTAGAATCTGTATCGGTCTGCTACTGGTAGTTTTATATTGTGCCTGCTTTGTTTTCCTTCTCATACATGTGTGTGCATTGATCAACCAAAAATCCCCATTTTCTCTCCTAAAAAACCCTTCTTATCGATGATCCTACTGTTCCATTCCTTGACATGGTCGTGATGAATCAAGCTCCGGTCGTGCTCTATGATAGTTGTCGAGACTGACAATTTAAAAATACCTACTCTGAAAACTTACTGAGTACAACAGAAGTGGGGTCAAATCGATAGAGACCAGTAAACTAACTATTTGAGAGTTCAAATAAGAAAACTCAATAGATTAAAAGTCATTTTATGAAGATTTTGCTTTAAGGTAAAATGAAATAGGTGAAATTAAATAAAAAATTAAAAAGAACAGCAAAGATTAAATGAGGTGAAAATTCAATAATAAAAAGGCTTTATTTGAATTTAATAGGAAAGGTTATGGACAGTGAAAAATGCTCAAGCATCCAATCTCTCCTTAATTATATGATATTCTCGAGACACCTCAATCAGAATATTTCCCTAGCCTAAGAACAATCCCTGAGACCCTTCGATAGAATTTAATTCTAGACTGTAGTAAAAATTATATAGACCAAATCCCTGACTAACAAATTCTATACACTTAGATTCATTCAAGTCAGATTACTCAATTTCATTAAAAATGAGACAACACATCATTGATATCATTATTAAACTGGTACCAATCTGTTAAAAACCATGGACACCCAAAATCCTCAACTAGCAATATATCATCATATTAATTAAATCAACTGGCCATCTCAACTCAATCAATATGAAAAAAAAATCCAATAACACCGAAATTGAATAAATACTCAAGTTCAATAAATTAATTAAAACATAAAAGTCTCACAAAAACTTTGAATCTAACATCAAAATATCTCGAATAGAGTGTTAGTTTAGCCAGACAAGCTAGACTTTGCACAAAAAATGAAAAAATATCAAAAGGAATAAAAATACCAAATCAATCTTCAATCCAATTTGTTCTTTTTGCCAAGAGTTGTTCTAAGATGTCGAAAACTTTCTTGAACCCTATTTCCCACACTTCTTAAGTATAGCAACTGCCCAAGGGTAAGTTTGGGCTATTTTCTCGTGTTTTAACTATATGGGCCTTATCCCAACGAGGCCCAACTCATTTCTTTCATTGACCCAATTTTGTCCAATGGCATCCAACAACAGCATGCCTATGCAGTGAACAAGTTACACATTTTGAGGGTCTTCTTAGCTTGTCTCTATGCTCGCTTCATATTTTTGTCGTCTGTCATAATAAATTTGTTCCAAATCATACATAAAGTGAACTACAACTATCCAATGATGCGAAACATGAAATTATGCTAAAAACACCAAAAGTTTGTAAAAGCTCATGTATAATGATGTAAAATGTCTAACAGAACAAGTAAAATACAACCTATCAGTCCATATTTTAATTAAATGGCACAATGTCAGCACGCGTAGCACACACTACGTGTTTTAATAAATTCAACACAGTCATCTTGTTGAGCAACACGCATCGTGACATACTAAGGAATTCATCCCTATGGGCTTGTTCTCAAAAATGGGTTGGGCTTGGATATCTTGGTCTAAATAATATCTGACATGACCCATACTGATTCAGAATACCGGGCATGTTGGCAGTTCGTGCCCATTTCTCTTTGAATCACTATAAACCTATCCACAAATTTGACTCAAATCATAATCAATATAGACTATTGATTCTAGAATAAAAATCATGTAAACACAGTCGATAATATATGAGAATACGACTATTATGTACGAAAGTATCACATTCAAAATACTTGTGAATTATCTATTAATTACGATTTTAAATGCGATCTTAACGGAAAATTTAGCTATTATCTGCGCGTAATACACAACTATGGTATGAAAAATATACTCATATTAAGTGTGCCTAAACTATTATTACCAAGTAAAGGCTACCAATGGGTGACCCCCATGCTCACATACTCACAAACTGATCTTGATGATTAGGCAGAGTGCTATCTTGTCTTCATATCTTCTTGATGAAAAATCTCGACACACCACTGAGCAAGAGAAAAAGACTGCTTCTCTTTTCTTTGAGCCATACAAACAAGAACTAAGAAAAATGATTTCTTATTCTTGTCTATAAATAGGAATGACTTTTGGAAAATATGAGAGAGGAGGTGTCGCAGGTTGGAGTCTATAATGAGACTAGGATTTTAATATCCTACGTTGACATAAAACATTGTCTCTCTTTTCTCTCCTTGATGGCTATGTAAGTAGAGCAGACACTCTAGGTTTTGATTTCAAAATTTAACTCCTAAAATCTCCCAATTATCAGCTTGTATTATCTTTTATTTATCTTACTTAATTAATTCTTCTTCCTAGTTATAAAACTTTAATAAAAAAATTATAAATACAAATAATAACTAATAGAACAAATTATGTACCACTATTCCACTCATATTTTGGTCTACCTTCATGACATTTTAGTAAATAAAAGTTACAAATATGAGATATTTTAAACACTTTGCTTTTATCTAGTTACACTTGCAAAACATAAAGATTTACTAAGAAATCGATAAAGCAAAGAGCTTATCAAGGTGGACACATTTGAATCATGAATTGGAGATGCAAATGGATGATTCATTAGTCAAAAAATGAAGGAAAAGGGGTCAAAAGCTATATCACGTTCTTAACTCAAGGTGTGACAAATTAAGCTTTTAATGTTGTACTAATGTCAGAGTAAAAATGAAGTAAAATAAAGTTAGAATGAGTGTCTTGTTTGTGAAACTCATGGATCATGAATGGAGGCATGGAGAAAATATGACACTTATTTATGAAGCAAAACTTGAAAAAAAACATGGTATCAAAAAAGTCACGCATCAAGTATCACGAATTGGTATCCAAAGAGGAGTAAGAGTGGCTCATTTTGGAAGGAACTTGGAGGCAACCTACAAGTCCTGATCATGGCATATTTTTGTCATGAATTGAAGGTGCATTTGGTGCATTTGTGACATAAGTCAAAAATATTGGGTTGAATTTAGGCCTTCATGACACTTGCAGTGAAAGGTTTTTTTGGGGCAGAATAGGTGTCATGAACGTGAAACCTTTGTGTCACAAATTGTGACCTATAAGTAGCATCTTTGACCTCTAAAAATGGTCTAAAATGCTCATTATTTGTGTGGTATAAGGAGGGGCATTTAATACACTTCATAAGGAATCTTGTAAGCCATATGAATTGGGTTGTTTGAAGAGATTTTGGAGACTCTTAACCACTCTTGGTGCTGAGAACACTCAGAAGAACATAAAAGTTCCTTCTTTTACTTTTTCCTTTCTTGACTTCTATTTCTTTTCTTTTTATTGAACTTTCATCTAGACATGTTAGGCTAAGGTTTATGTTGGGTATTCTATGATGTAAATAAACATTAATGTTTGGCACTTATGGATATATTAAGGTTTTGGTTCTTGAATAATTTATCTTTTGAATGAATTATTGTCTACTTGATTGCACTGTATGAATGAATGATTGAATGGGCAAGTGTGATTGATTATTATTAGTGGCTCTAGGCTGGAGTTGAGAAATCCTAGGTTTAAAAGGGCATGTACCACATTAGTGATCCCAAGGTGTCCATTTTGATTATTCATACGGGCTCACATATTTGTATATTTAAATTAGCGTGAATTTCCAATCTAAAGAAATATAAAAAATGCCCTTTCAGTCAATTCTTCATGTGAGATCCTATTGGTCTATTCAAAATTGGCATTAGGAAATAAAACTTCCTAAAAGTCATATATGAACTTTATAAATAGTAATTTTGATAATCCTATCCAAACAAAAATGCAGTTGGCATTCAGTGACCTTATGCAATCTTACATAGTTCCTTACTCTAAAATGTTAGAATTAATATAAGGTGTGGACCAAGTCATCCTTACATAAACTAATTCCTTTCTTGATATTCTAGTGATATTGAACACTCAGATAAATGATGAAACATATTATTTCATTTGGGTATGGTCGTTCACTTCTTCATTAATTGATCAAGTGGCTAGTGACATTTTCCCTCTCCTCAAGAGTGAGTAATCCCTTCATTTCTCTCATGTTCTCAAACATGAATCAATGAAACCCAATCATATCCATATTTATCACCCTGTTGTAGGAATGTTAGGCATACTCCAAAGTACACAGTATTCTAGAGTTTTAGAAAGGTTTCTAGTCTAAGAATTCTAATGTAAGACTTGTGTATGAGAACCACTTATGACTAAGCCAAGTAATGTTCTCATTATGTATATATAATGCAAATATCATGTCTTAGACATGTATCTATTGGAAATCAAACATGCTTCTAATGTGTTATTGAACAATCAAATCAACACAATAAAATTTTAAAAGCATGTCAGAAAAATGATTTCACCCAAAAACACTCATATAGAATTAAGGTCTAGAAAATTCTAAGGTTTTTTATGATTACCTTTTGAAAGTTTTAATCAAATTCAGTAAGAATACCAGCCAAGAAGTCTATAATCTCTCACATGTTTTGCCAGAATCTAGTCTAGGGAAAGTGCTAGCTCATTTGAACCTCCTTTGATGATTGGCTAAAAAGAGGAAAGAAGAGAATGATTTCCTTTTTCCTTATAGAATGGTACACGTTTACTAAATTAAACAAGAAAAGAATATTTTTTTTCTTTTTAGTTAGAGTTGCATGACTTCTAACGGTGGAAGAGACGAGTCAGCACATTAGGGAGATATAGTAATGACATACTCTAGTTATCATGGTTAGGTTTTTGTTGTTCCCTCATCCTTATTTAGGAGTAGCACTTCCTATTTTATCTCTAACCCTAATTACTCAGACACTATAAGATTCTATGAGTTTAGTGTCCAAAATTTAGAGTCCAACTTTGTTTGGACAGAAATTCATGCATCTGGAGTTCATGATGATGCTAAAAATTTAGCGTCCACATGAACTCTAAAATTAGAGTCTACGTGAACGCTTAGTAGGAGGGATGATGAATAGTGCAGCATGAAATTTTGGCAGAGAGATTTAGCATCCACACAGGCCAATTAAGAGTCCATGTGGGCACTAAAAAATTAGCATCCACATGGACCCTAAATTTAGAGTCCACATGGACACTAAAAAATGGACATATGAATAGTGATGCGAGAAAGTTTCCCGCAAATTTAGCATCTACATGGACACTAAATTTGGCGATCAATTTTACCTCCAAAATTGTCTACAAATACTTTGTGAATCTTGTTTGAAGTGTATATCATATACATTTACATAAAATATTGTGATCGATTGTGTGCAAAGGTGAGAGGGACCAATCCTTTAGAGCATTCTTTTTGTTAGAAGCTTAAACGAATATAATTTTCAGTTTTAAGTAAATCATAATTGTTTTATATTTAAATGAAGTTCTTATTTACATTGATATATGTTATATGTATTATGCATATAGTAAATTTGACTGTTTGTGTTTTTAAATTTTGTATAATTTATTTAATTTGTCTGTGCATATATGAATTGTTTTATTAATTAAATATACTTTATGTAATTATTTAAGTACAAAACAATAAAAATAATATGCCTAAGTGGATGTATGTCCATACTATTGAGAGTTTATTGAATGATGATTTTATTGCTGGTGTTCAACAATTCACGGAGTTATGCATTTTGAATAATATGTTCAATGCAGTTAATTCATTAGTACGTTGTCATTGTAAAAGACATCAAAACTGAAAATTTTTTAATCTAGAAAAAGTGAGAAACATATTATTTATTGAGGCTTTGTAAGAAATTAATCTTAATGGAATGCATATAGAGAGATAGAATAAATGTTTAACGCATTATTGAGCGAGTGACAACAATATTAAGGTGGTAGCGGTAATACTTATGATGCAAACCCAATAAGGGTACATTTTAATGGTTACATTGGTTCCACATTTTGGAGAAATCAGTTTGGGATGAATATGGAGCAGATGGTTTATGATGGGTTGGGTATTTGTCCTAATATTTAAATCAATTATAAATAGCAAAGTAATGATGCAGAAGAAGTTTGAAATGTTGAACACATCTCGGAGGCCCCAAATTTGGAAGCTCAATGTATGTACGACATGTTAAAGCTGTGAATAGGCTATTATGGTCTGGATTCAATAGTAGCCTATTGGCAGCGATGACTAAATTACTTAGCTTGAAATCAAAATTATGAATAACAGAGTAAGTATACAACATATTATCATACTATATGACACGAAAAGTTGTTTGAAGGACTAGGCTTGTCGTACAAAGCAATTAATTCTTAAAAAAATATTTTCATTACTTATTGGGGTGCAACCGTAGAGATCAATTCTTGTAATACGTGTGGACATCCAAGGTGGAAGTAAGGGAATGCTAAAATAGTTTCATATTCTCAGAAAATCTATTTGTCGAACAAAAGAAGTTATAGAGATTTTTTGCACTGAAGTCCACTTTTGGTCACATGAAATGGTATGAAGAGCATGTACAAGAAGAAGTTATGTTTAGAAATCCTTTAGATGCTGAGGTGTGGAAAAATTTCAATTGTGTGCATTAAGATTTTGCAAAAGAATCTCAAAATGTGATGTTGGGCTTGTACACAGACATTTATAATCCAATTAGAGCATCCGGTAAGCAATTTTCATATTGGCCAATGATATTGGCACTGTACAACCTACCTTTGTTGATATGTATGCGAGATGTGGGGATGTTTCTAACTGTCCTCATTCCAGGCCTAAGGAGATAGAACTAATGATTATATATTTTCTTACAACTATTGATAGCAGAGTCAATGAGTCTTTGGTACAATTGGACCATTACCTATGATGTATTGAGAGAATAAAATTTTGCTACGTGTGCGGCTGAGATATTAACTATTAGTCACTTCCTGGTATATTCTATGTTGTCTAGTACGTATTTTTATGTCTGGTAATTAATTAAACATATTTAATAATGAAAACAATGTATATTTTCATTATAAATTAATTAAGACAAGTTATTAAATTCGTAGGATGGAGCAATTCGGAGAAGTAAGCTTGCCCATATTGCATGGAGTTTACTAATGCATTTTATCTAGAAATAACAGAAAAATTTGTTAGTTTGATTTTCTTAGGAAATTCTTGCCGTTGGAACATTGATTTAGGAATAACATGAATGAATTCTAAAAATAAAAAAGAGTACTAATCATTTATTCTTTCCATATGGACATTAATTTTATTTCCCTCTATATATTCTCCAGTTTCTCTTTCCTCCTCGTTTTTCACCTCACATTCACTTCAAACAGTGAAAATATAGCTAAAGTGAGTTTTTTCTATTTTACATCACTATCATTATTTTTATAGTTGTTATGTAATTATTTAAGTGTTATTATTACAAATTAGATAATTTTTGTGAATTAGATAATGTTTAGTGAAGTAAATAATTTTTAGTGAATTATGCCTTATTTACGTGCAACCCATACTTTTTTATTATGTAGTGTGTTTTTAGTAATGTTTGATATTTAGGTACTCAATTATAATTTTACATGGGATTTGATATTTTAATTAAAATTTTATTATGTAGAGACTAAATTATAATTTTACATAACGCTAATTAATTCTAACAATTAGGGACTTCTAATAAAATTTTCAATTTTTTTAGTATGTCCAGATGTAGAGCAGTTGGCCATGGTAGACTAGGTGCTTGATTCCTACGAGGATCGGCTCCCCCTGCACCTCTGCAGGGGTCACAGCTTGACTTGACATTGTTCTATGTGACACCGATGACCCATCACATCTCTCTACCATCCCACTTCTTGTTATTGTTGTCACCATCAAATATGTCATTAACGGCACTACGCACCTCTACCCTTTCCCATTTTTAGCGTCACGGTAACACATGTCACATATGGCCCATCTCGCCACTCTACCTTTCGTGCACAAGCCGCCAGAGTGGCTTTTAATCACAATGTCTATCGCAACAGACTCTGATTTGTCTGATAAGGACTTTGACATCTAACTCTATACCTGAGTTTACATTTCCAGACTTGCCTCAACTCCACCCTATAATTGGATTAGAGCCTTATCTTGCATGACATGATGATGAGGTGTCCACTTCTACTACCTCAGCTTCACAACATTCACAAGGTTATGATCAAAATGCTATCTTTTAGTTGACTTAATGAAGAGATAGTGTGTAAGTAATTTTTAATTTAATTTAATTTATATATGTTTCATTATAAAGTTATTTTATCTTTTAAATAACTATTTAATGTTTTGTAATTTGGAACCTCATGAGGATATTGGACATTACTCCACAAAGGTTATTAAGTCCTCATCTGATCTAGCATCCCACAAATGGAAATAGGCTAGCGAGGAATCAAGACAACATTTGTTCGAAGCATAGAAGGTAGGTATATTTAATGTTTTTTAATTCAATGTATACTTATTTCTTTTAACTTACATTCCCTAAGAATTTTATTTTTTAGCAAATTTTTTTAGGATCCAACAACTCTGAAGATGACAAAAAAGGAAGTTAAACAACAATGGGAAAAGCAGGCTAGTCATAGATACTATGGCATTATATGAAAGGCATGTAAATGAAAGCGTTAGCCTTAGTGGATTGATTTGCCAACATAGGAAATATAGATGGTGTATTGGGGTTTGCTAGAGTACCAAGCAAAGTTGGAAAAATAAAGGGGAATCGACTATTACAACCAGCCTTGCACACTCGGGGGTTGATCATGCATCGCTAAGACTGCCAGAGGATGGAACATTTTTACTTATTTTATTTTATATTTCTTTTCTATTCAATTCTTAATTTCTTTAAATTTATTTTAGGAGGCCAAACTCGGTCGACAAGTTAGGCTCTTGAAGTTTTCATGCGAATGGACACAAGGTGCGGGATCAGACCCAGTTTGTTAACGAGAAATCCATGGATGTTCATCTAAGTTTAATTTCACAATCTATATTAATTTTTTAATTAATTTCATTTCTATATTTATGACTTTTTTTTTTCTCAACAGACACGTTTCCAGACCACACTTAGTTAGTTGACTTCTGAGGGCAACAAGAGCTTATAAGATCTGTGCAAGGTGTACATAGAAGCCATAGGCGAGGTTGGCCCTAGAGGGCCTATTTTTTGTGTGGGGTCTGTTGCTTTTAATTTTTTACAGATAAGATTTGCAACCCTTGTCAACTTGGTACATGTGTCATAAAGATCACTAGGTTAAAATAGTAGCTTCGTACTCGACTTGATACATTGGAGCAACAATTCGTGGATCTCTAGCGACAGATGGTGTTGTACTTTTCCCATTCGCATGTGGACACCAGTGGCTCTGCATCTCACCTACAATCGCCACCTTGGCCCCCCGTACGATAGCCATATAGATGTACTTTCATTATTTGTATGTAATTATATGTTTTAGATTTTATATATTATATTTTATTTTAATATTTGCTTTAATATTTCTTTAATATTTTTTTTATTATCAAATTGATAATATTATTTTTTATTTTGGGATGAATTTTACCGTCCACTCGGACGCTAAATTTAGAGTCCACGTGAATGCTAAATATTTAGCATCCAGCGTTTTCACATCCAAGTTTAGTGTCCAACGTTTTGGATGCTAAATGTGTTTAACGTCTGATAAATATAAATTTATACTTATATTTTGTATTCTATGATGTGACATTTATCATACTTTTGGTTTAATTAAGTGTTGATTCGGCTTAATTATGGTTATTTCTGTGTATTCAGGACTTAGAGCATACAATTATGAAATTCAACTAAAATCGAAGCAGAAAATCGTCAAAGAATTCACATGAAGGAGGTCAAATGGGATGGCAAACGGTTACCTAAACCGTTTGCCAAACCGTTCTAAATGGAATGCTTCACAGAACTGACGAACGGTTTAGCGAACGGTTTCACAAACCATTCTGCAAACCATTTCACCAACACTGCAATCCAGAATGCCCGAACAGTGATGCGAACGGTTTATACTAAACCGTTCAAAGTTAAGCGTTCCTCAGAAGACACAAACGGTTATGCGAACGGTTTGAGAAACCATTCGTCAAACCGTTTGCAACAAACCAAAGAAACAGAACCATCAAACGGGATGTTGAACGGTTTACGCTAAACCGTTCAAACGGGCGTCCTTCAGAAGACTCAAACGGGTAAGCGAACGGTTTTATAAACTGTTCGCCAAACCGTTTGCAACACACCGAAGAAGCCGAACGATCAAACGGGATATCGAACGGTTTGTACTAAACCGTTCGTATAACCGTTCGTCTGAACTGACTTTATTCCGGAGGATCAAACGGGATGTCGAATTGTTTACACTAACCGTTCGACAAACCGTTCGTTTGCACTGACTCCACTCCGAAGGAGAAAACGGGATGGAGAACGGTTTGCTAAACCGTTCTCCAAACCGTTCGACGCGCACTGACTCGCGAAAAGCAGCAGACTTTAGGGTTTCCTATAAATATAAACCCTAAAACCCTAAAGTCGGGGTTAGACACTTGGGAGCCGTCACCAGAGGAAAGAAAAGGGCGTTTTCAGCTGAAGAACACTAAGATCAAGCCAAGAAACATCCTCATAACTGGGGTTGGATCCGGATTCAAGAACAAAACTTTTGTAAGGTTTTGTATTCTTTGAAATGGGTTTAGCTTGCTGTTATGGTTTCTTTTGTTTAGATATGAACTAAACTCCTATTGATATCTAGATTAGAGGAGTCCCATGATGGATTATGTATTGTGATTGAACTTTATTGTC
>CANYCX010975739.1:0-10894 GCA_948193385.1 Breynia disticha f. nivosa | reverse complement strand
TGGGGTTTTAATCTGGTGTCATAAAGGTCACCTTAGTGTATTCTAAGGTGGTAGATACTTGGTGTAGCCCAAATACAATCGGCCAAGAAGAGGAGCAAGAAAGGTATGATCTTTCTTCCAAAGATTAGGTTTTTATGTAGCCATATTATCAACCAATTGTATATGGCATGTGCTAGGTCGATTACATGTTGATCTTGGTTGTTTTCTTGCGTGTTTTATGTCTTTATTCTGCTGCTAAAATTTTTTTTATCACGTAGGAAACCCATCATCTCCAATCCACACAAAATTGTTGTGGGTGGAGATGATTTAGAGTAGAGAGGGCCCAACTAGACCCCTCCTCCTATTGTAATTTTGAGTAGGATAATTCTTACTCAAAAGAGGCGTAGCCCTGCTAGGCTAAGCCATTGTTATTTTTTTTGATTTTTTTAATTTTTTTGAATTATATAATTTAATTTTTTAGTTTTAAAATATTAATTAAATATATAATTAATAATTTAATTTTAAAATAATTTTAATATAATAAATAAAAATTGAAAAATTATTTTAATTTAAATATAATAAATTTAACAATTAAATTAATAAATAATTATTTTTTTAAAAGATGAGAAAAATAATTTAACATAATAATAATTTTAATTAATAATACAACTCACTTGGAAACATTAATTTAAATAGACAATACATTAAGAACTTAATGTTTTAGCAGGATAGAAAATAAATTACAATACAACAATACATTAAGAATTTAATTTTTTTTAAAATAATATTTTTTATGTATTAATGTTTTATTGATATTTAAATTGTACTTTATACGTAAAATAATTATATTGATTACTTGATTATTAAATTCAATTAAAAAACAAATTATATATGAATATGCTTAGAATATTCTTTTTAATGATAAAAATAGAATAAAGCTGGTTGAAGTGAAATAAAATAAACACTATAACTGCTATACTTTTTAGTAAAAATACTATATTTTGAAGTATGGGCCGATCAAATGAATAGTGCCAAAATGTATTCAATATTTGAAATCATCTCCCACCTCCACACCCCACTCTCTGCTTTCCACTTTTCAGATCTGTCTATCCCCTCCCACAACACACACACATTCTTCTTCTGCTATAAATTAACTTTCCAACCAAACTAATTCATCTCTAACCACTTCACCATGTCCGCCACTGATGCTGACTTCGATCTCAGCGTAAACTCTCTCTCTCCCTCTTTCTCTCT
Source organism: Breynia disticha f. nivosa (assembly GCA_948193385.1). Classification (NCBI taxonomy): domain Eukaryota; kingdom Viridiplantae; phylum Streptophyta; class Magnoliopsida; order Malpighiales; family Phyllanthaceae; genus Breynia; species Breynia disticha. The sequence goes on along the minus strand of CANYCX010975739.1, from coordinate 9,661 downwards.
CTCTCTCTCTCACTCTCTCTCTCTCTCTCTCTCTCACACACTCACTTTTCTATCTTCTTTGCAGCAAACCTCTCCCACTTCTTTCGCAATCAACGGGTACTTTCCCTATCTCTTGCAACCTTACATTGTTCAAAACATTTTTAATTTTTAACTAATTAGGGCTTTCTTTTTACTTTATTTAGAGATTACACATTTGCGGATGCCACTAACTTAGAGCATTGTGCTAAGTACTTGAACCAAACACTCGTCACTTTCGGTTTTCCTGCTTCGCTCGATCTCTTCGCTAATGATCCGGTTCGTTTGCCACGTGTCTCTGTTATTGCTTATTGTTTGAGTTCCGTGTTTGGTTAGCGAAATGTGATTTGTGGGAGTTTGTGTTGGTGTTGTAGGTCTCGATTGCGAGGACATGTAATTGTGTTTACTCATTGCTTCAGCAGAGACAGCGCGACATCGAATTTAGAGAGTCTGCGAATGAGCAGAGACAGAGGTGCTTTACATAGCTTTGATCAATGCAGTTTCATTTCCACCGTTTTTTGCTATTGATTTTGTATTATCTTTCTGTTATGTGCATAACTGGGTAATTTGGTCTAAGATTTCTTTGAAAATTTCATTCTTATGGTACAGTTTAATTTTAATTGATAATTTATGATGGTTTATTTTGTCCTGTTTAGATTGTTGTCCGATATATCAAGATTAGAGGCAAAGGTTGAGAGGCTTGAGTCGCAGTTACATGCTAAAGATAGGGAGATAGCGACAATTACGAGAACGGTTAGAATTGGGATCTTGTACATTTGTGATGTACAAATTATTAGTAATGGGAATTATTGGTTTTCTGATTGTTGAGGAATTAATGTGTGAGCAGGAAGCTAAAGCTACTGCTGCTTTTAAGGCCCAGATTGAAAAGCTTCAACAAGAAAGAGATGAGTTCCAGCGGATGGTTATTGGTAACCAGGTGAGTGTGCTGTTTTTGTTAGACTACTTCTGTTTTAAATGCATGGGGAACTTACGAATCGATTTGTGTTTATGTGATGCATTAATGCTGTTAAAGCAAGTAAGAACTCAACAAATACATGAAATGAAGAAAAAAGAAAAGGATTACATAAAGTTGCAGGTTTGAGCTATTTTTTGTGTCTATTATTTATTTAACTTCGATTTATTTTTCCAAGATCTACGGTGTTATAACCTAGAATCATACTGTGTTTGTTCTATGCAGGAAAGGCTAAACCAAGTATTAATGGAAAAAAAGAAGGAATCAAGATCAGGCATGGAGATAATGAATTTACTTCAGGTACTTATAGGTGGCAATTTTATAGTTTCATTTTTACATCCAATTGTGTGGGATGATAAATTATGGCTATATTTTTTTAACTTCTGAAAACAGAAAGAAGGGAGGCAGCGGGGAACATGGAATGGAAAGAAAGCTGATAATGATTTCTATAAGAAAATTGTATGTGGAATGATCATTGTTTTCGTTTTTTAAATAGTATTTGTGTGTTGACTTATAATTGATTATATATGCTTTTGACAGGTGGATGCCTATGAGTCTAAGAACCAAGAGCTGATAGCAGAAAATAATGACTTGAGGGCATTACTGCGATCGATGCAGGCATGTCTCCTTTTATATTCTGTATCTTATTTCTGTGATAACAAATTTTACTTATTTAGTTTGTTGATATTTTATCCATTCGTGGAAATAATCACTTTTCTTATATAGCAGAAAGCACTTCAAGTGTTTGCACTGCCAAATTTGGCATTTTCTTAGATTGAATAACACTATGTTTGCATGCTTGCTAGATTTGATGATCTGTGTTTTGCAACTAAAATTGAACAATCACATTATTTGTTTTATTTCTTCTCTTGAATATAGATGGATGGTGCAACAAATGAAATTTCTGACTATGAGAGATTGGATAATGAGATATACTGATGAGCTTCCATTTTTTGATTTGGTTGCAAAATGTTTTATTGATGATTTATTTTCTTATTGTATCTTTCACCAGCCAAAAAAGTCCTCTCACCGAACAATATATTTTAACATAATATGCAATCCCCGTAGGTTGATATGCGTGATTTCATAAATGCCCCTAATGGATCATCAAAGCCATCTTTGTCTACCGATGAAAGGCAAAATGTTGACCCTTCACAATCTCCCTTGGGTGGCAGAACGGTACGCTGATTCAAATTATTTTTCTGTTTGCTTTAAATGAGTTGCCAATGATCGTTCTGCTCCTTTGCAATTGCAGGATGTCTTTGATTTGCCTTTTCACATGGCTAGAGATCAAATTGAAGAAAGTCTCCGAACTAAGATGGCTTCCATTAAAGTAATTGTTATGTATATTCGTATCTCCATTTCTTTCAGGTTTATTATATTGGTAAGAATATTACTTAATTGTGTTGTATACTTTGGAAATTTGAAGGAGCGCATGGTTCAGTTACAAGATGCACAGAAAGGGGCAGAAGTTACTTCTGAAGCAACTGAGAGGGAGCTTGAACTTGAAGCTCAACTTGTCGAGGCAAGGAGCATAATCCAGGAGCAGGTACTTCATTTTTCATTTTGGATACGAAAATACAATAGTTCAAATGTTGTCCAGATTGGCGACCTGTTTGATTTGTGGTCATTTACTAATTAATTGTTATCTGTGGAATGTATGTGCAATTCTTGTGACATAAAAAGCTAGCAATTTATTTCCCATAAAAAGCTTGATGCAGGTTGTGTTCTGGTTTAAGATTCGGACGAAACTCCTCTGTCTAGGGGTTCAACTTTAACAAGTCTTTTTAATGATCTGAATATTTTAACAAATTTTTAACTTAGCACTGTTTCTATACGGTCACGTGATAGTGATAAGGCAGTTTAAGTGCAAGTCCACTGTGCATCTCTGCGTTTCATGCCTGTAATTTGTGAATCATCCAATTTTGTTTGGCGTTGTAACAATGAAAAAAAAAACTTAAAATGTGGTTGTTGTTTCTGTTGCAGGCATCCTTAATGTCTAAACATCTCGCAAATTCTGAAAGGCCAAGGTATTTTCATTAAAATTTCACATCTGACACGTTTGATTGTGACTCATATTGATTTTGCCAAATATTTGACAGGGAATCATTGATTTCATCACCTACTGAGGTACTGTGTAATTTTCTTCTCTTCTATTGATTCCCTTTACATGTTAGCATATTCTTGGAACTTAAGTATAGATTTTGATTTTTAGGCCGACCTTCCCTTAGTTTTTCTTTTTTATTCGCAGGGAGTATGAAATCAGCAATTGTATTAATATTGTATGGAATCAACGATATTAATGGCACTGCGAGATCAGTTTTCTGCATCATGATCATATGTTGGTTCGGATGCTGCCATGGAAACAGGAAATCTTGTGAAACATCTGATCTTAGTTAAGTGTGAAAGTATGAACTACAGCCAATTCCTGTTATTTAATAGACCTTGGGGTTTTGTTGTAAGGTTTAGTGTCAATGTAAGTAGTATTTAGCTATCGTTAGTTATGACGCTATCCTTTCAGTTGCTAGTGCTAATCATTCATCAGTTTTATGTCATCCTTCGTCCTGTTATTATTCCTTATGGGTTAATAGCACTCCGATAACCCTGTGAAACCGACATTGTATATTAGGCTGATAATTTCTGATCCGATAACACTATTAATAAATACATGATTAGATACGACATGAATGTTAATTTACTTTTTGTGATGGTTACATCATAAATAATGATAATTGATAGAAAAGTTACAAATACGATTGTGATCTGTCAATTTGAATTGCCACCCCTATAAATGTATTGGTAGACTCGATACCTTGTCGAAGAAAAAACATTATTACAACATCAAAGCAACAGTTGAGCTTCATCTAAGCAGCAGGAAAACACCATCAATACAACACTTAGCAACAAAAAATCAACATCAAAACAGCTGCAACAACAATGATTTCAAGAAAAAAGCAGGATCGATTGTAAGCTAAGTGTGAATTAAACCAGCTACAACCATCTTGTTTCGACTCTCACACCACCAACAATTACAACAACTCCAAAAACTCCATTAAAATAACCAGAAGGTGACAATAACACAGCTACAACTCTAGAAATATAAAGATCTAAGAGAGAAGATCAATAGGGAAAAGGAGATAAAAGAGCAATAGATGAAAACTTTCTTACAAAGAGAAATTTTATTCAGAGTGATAATCATAACACGCTTGTTGTATCTGTTATATAGGCAGCGTGGTAATGTTGTGCCGTCACACGATTAAAACATGTTTTGCTCTACTTACATCACAACCAATCAAATTGTCATGTCATCATCATTTACCACACACGTAATTGACTTGTCAAAGTCATACAGAAAATAGCAAGTCACAAACCAACATATTACATATTTCTACACCCCCTCTCAAGTTGAATATGAGCACCATATGACAATCAATCTCTATGTGCGCTAGTGGAAAACTGAATTGCTTGAAATATAGATCGCTGCTTGGCTGTCGCACCACAAAGGAATTGGTAACAAAGAGTGTAAATGTAAATCCTTTAGCAAGTAGGAAAGCTAAAGCAATTCACAAACAACCAACCCCATACTGCGATACTCAGCTTCAGGGGATAATCGAAAAACTGTTACCTGCTTCTTGCATTTTCAAGAAATAAGATTTTCATCGAGAAACATGCAATAACCTAAAATAGATTTGCAAGAGTCAGGGCACTTAGCCCAATTAGTATAAGAGTAGGCAACAAGATTAGAACTAGAAACAAAAAAATAGAACATGCCTAAGTGCAGTGTCCCTTAAAGATACTTAAGAACATGCATAGCGCCTTGCCAATGCTTAGTCCTTGGAGCACTTATAAATTGTGATAAAGTGTTGACTACATAAGAAATATCTGGCCTCATAAAGTTCAGATACAAGAACTTTCCCATCACTCTCGGAAATTACTTCAGATCAGACAAACTCCTAGAGGAAGAACTAAACACAGTCCCAGGAGGAAGAGGAGTGGAAACTGGTTTAGCTTCTGTAACTCCAACATCCGTAAGAAGATCCAATATGTATTTTCTCCGTAACATATAAGTATCTGTAGAAGTACGAGAAATCTCCATCCTAAGAAAGTAAGGGACTGAACCCAAATCCTTAATAGTAAATAATCTGTCAAGATAGGCCTTTAAACCAACAAGCAAACTATCATCAGTGGTAGTCATCATGATATCATCAACATACACAACCAATTCAGTAAAATGCATACCTGAGGATTTAGTGAATAGACAATGATCATCGCCAGACTGAGTAAACACTTAACCAATTCACAACACAAGCAAAACATCAAACTAGCACATTTTATTCCGAGTTCTAGACTCTTACGCATGGTGATTTCGGACTACCCGTAGTCGCTACAACCGTGCATAGTCTCGATGACCCCGCGTAGGATTCTGGAACCCTGCAGAATTCTCACTTCAATCACATATAACTCAAACACAACAATATTACAACTACCAATTTGTCAAGCACACAATTCATCCGAATAAAGTAAGGCAAAATGATTCATTCACTGCATTGCGACCAATATCATTCCACGAATGTTTATCCACACAAAATCATCATTTAACACACTCCACTCTCATCGTTACCAATTGAACTATCAAAACTATGTAATCTTTAGCAACATTTCTATCATGCATAAATTTCAACCAATAACACTTTCAAATGCATATAGTAAAACATGTGACATAACGTGAATGCGGTATGATGATCTCTTTTCTCTTTAAATCATTTTAGCCCCTTAATCCTTTGCAAAAAATGTGAGCCGTTTTCTCCTCAAGACACGAAATGAGCCCCTTGTTTTGTATACGTTTTTTAGCCCTTTGCTCCTCATTAATATTGAGCCCTTTGCTCCATATAAATCCTATGAGCCCCTTGCTCCTCTACGTGCCCATGAGCCCCTTGCTCCTCTAAAGTTTTGCGTGAAATGATGGTATGAATGTATGCAATCCATAATCAAATACCGACATCCGAATTCAATCAATACACATTACAATCAAGTGTTTTCCCATCCACATCACATATCACAATTTACCACAATCACACTCCATACCCTTTTTCAAAAGCTTCATCCAAACATATCAACACATAAAATACCAAAATCACTATTCTAAGCAATTGACTCATCTATCCAAACTCACAACATACACAAAAATCACATCAACATACCAGCATTGCATTTTATAGCACATCAAACAACCCATTTTGGAAGAACTTCCCTATCCTACAGATTTCCATCATAAAACATAGAAAGTAGGGGTGAGCAGTGGTTAGGTTGGTCGGTGATTTTCAGACCAAACCGATTATGGCGGGTTGAAAAAATGACAAACCAAACCAAACAAATCATTTATTGCAGACCAAATCAAACCAGACCACTTCTAGCGGTTTGAATTGGTCGGATTGTCTGGTTGAAAGGAGATGTAGATTTCAATTAAATTATCTCAAATAGTCTTATTTTTTAGTTTAATAATATTAATTTTTTTTACTTATGATATTTTCGCCTTTTAGTATAGTAAAATTATAATTTTAAATATAACATTATAAAAATTAAAATTTTAATAAAAACCTCAAAGTTTAAACATAATAAACATTATTAACATACAATATAACATTATTAATAGAGAATTTACATAGTGGTCGGTTCGTTTTGGGTTAGGGTTGAGAATCCATCAACCCAAAACCAAACCAAACCAAACCATGGTGGGTTGGAAAAAATCCAAACCGCGACCAAACCGAACCGCCAAAAAACCAATAAAAGCGGTTTGGTTCGGGTTGGTTTCAGTTTGGAGTGGTCGGTTTGGTTTTTTTGCTCACCCCTAATATAAAGCAATCAAACACCCCAATATAATTAACCATGCATTATAACCTAAATAGTGAAGATAAAGGTAAGAGCGCACGAACTCACCTTGCATTCACTCCACGTTCACTCTCTTACGAAATTGCTCAGGACTCCTTCCTCCTCGGCCCCTATACATGCATTTCACACAATTATGTTAACAAGCACAATTATCTGTTTTCCTTTTTTTTTTCTAGCTAACTTTCTAGGTTCTACTGTTTGTTAACTTATCTCTAGCCTCGACCTTTCTGGCACTCACTCACTCGTTCTCTAACCCCTAACTTCTCCTAGAATTCCCATCACCTTTATTCCCCCTTTTCTCTTTATCTATTCCCCTTAACTTAATAAACTACGAATTAAAGAAGGAGGATCTCCAAGGCTTACCTTAGTGCTGAGATTGTTGAGTTGAAATGACTAAACTAACCCCTAGGTGAGGAATTTTTTTTCTAGGGTTTTTGTGGTGGTAATGTATGAGTTCTTATTTTTCACTCGACAAAACAGTGCACTATGCGTGGTCAAATGGGACTACACGTGGTCGTGCGTACCATGCATACCTCCCTCTGACCGTACGTTCTTCTTGGTTTCAGCTATATGTGTGATTTCTTTGTTCAGTCTTCTTGTCGAAACAGGATGTTTGTACCATTGACTTTTAGATTATCGATTCCCCCTAGTTTTTATCTCTATTATCGTCTTATTCTCATTAATATTTATGTTTTTATTGTTTATTTCCAGGGCCTTACACCCATAACAATCATAATTATAAATGACATTAATGTGAAGGATCAAGCTAATTGTCACTATGTGTGAAACACTGTTTGTATACCAAAAGGTAAAGCCTTATTGGGAATTAGTGGTTACAAAACCTAAGCAAATGTCAATATAGTTTGATAATTTCTTGGTGTAACATGTGAGATGGGACAATCTGAGATTCTCTCACTTATTAGAAAATTTACCTTGTAAGATTTTAGTTCAAAGGGACTAGTCTTAATCACTAGAAAAGACTCTATGATCTTAGTAGGAGGTCTCAACAAACAAAGACTTTTTGATCTTAGTGGGAGGTCTTAGCGAAGCATTTTCACATGGCTCATAACCCTTGGTTCATCGTACAACGTGACAAACATATAGTTGTTTAAACTTTGTGAATTTTGAATTTGGTTGACATATTCAAATTTTTTTTGATAATACCATACAACCTTATGACTTTTGAAGTTAGTTGGTATATTCAAATTTGTTATAATAATACCATACAATCTTGAAAGTATTAGAGTTATTGGTATATTCAAATTTGTTGTGATAATACCACAAACACTAAGAGGTAAATAGTCAATTCTTATTTTTTATATAAAGAGATACATGCTTAATTAGAATTGACACAATTAAAGTGCTTATATGGTAAATCCTAGAAATAAGATTTTTAGGATAGTTCTAAAGAGTTGTTCCACTTTATGAGAGTAACATCAATGCACTTAGAACAATTTTGGCAAGGCCAAACCATAAGCATTATAACTTTAAGAATAACTTCTTAAGTAGAGTTAGTATCCATATTTTGACAACATAAGAATTGTTTGGGTAACATACTCTATGTTGAATTGTATTCCACACAAACAAACAAATAAATAAAGTAAATCTTATTGTATACGAGAGAGAGACTTGTCATATAAAAGTCAATGGTTTGCTCATATAATGACCAAACACTATTATTCTAAGTGATTATTAGTTAGTTGGTACTACTAATCAGTATGTAAGATTAGATACAACAGTATGTAAGATACTTGTAAGACACCAAATTGTGTTCAAAGGATCCATAAATGTGTTGAAACACGATTCAGTGATGGACATGTGATATATGACTTTTGTAGTAACTACATCCAAACATAGCATAGGTCATGAAACCTAAGTGGTAATTATGTCCTTATATGAATTCTTACGGGCTAATTAATAGGAATTCAAAGTCCTAGTATGGGTAGTGAAAAACTACATGCAAGCAATGTGCATGAGGAAGTTAGTGTAATTAGTTTCTAAACTAACTACCTCAAGATAAGTGACCATCTAAGGTGATAGCCATTATCAAAATTGCCAGATTCTAGCAAGGTAAAATCAAGTATCACATTAAATCAAAGAGGACTTAATAGAATAAGAAAATGATGAACTTTTGAGTTCAAAAAACCACACAAGTTTTAACAATGGTTCAATGTTGAAATCTTGCAAGATGTAGCATATGTTTTGGATATATTTAGCAATACACATAAAGCTATTGCCTACAGTTTAGAATGCAAAGTGGAAAAACCTACTTACATGGGTTGATAGTTTAGATTTTCACTTCTGTTTGAGAAAATGCTAAGATGATGAACTCCCCATTGTTGAACTAAATAGATATTTAGTTCTAAATTATGTTTTGATAATTGGGATAAAAATGAATTTGATAAATATTGTTAAATTGAATAAAATTTTATAAGTGAATACTTTTAACATATGCATAGTAAAATAGTTTTTCCTGTAAAAATATACTGTGCATTTATGTGTTATAATTGTAAAAAATAAGTTTGCTACTGTTTTATGCTGTTTTAAGAAATACTGTGTTGGACGTGAATAGTAATTGTATAGTACTATTTGCATAGTAATATTTGTATAGTAACATTTGAGCAGTATTTGCATAGTACTATTTACATAGTATTGTATTCTACGTGAACAGTTGTTCAAAGTTAATCGATCAACTGTAAAGTTGATCGATCAAGTTTGTTGATCGATTAAGGTTGGTTTATCGATCAACTGAGAAAGTTCACTATTTAAAGGTACTGTGCTCCA
>CANYCX010975551.1:0-11786 GCA_948193385.1 Breynia disticha f. nivosa | reverse complement strand
TAACCCTAAGACCAAAAGACCTAACATGACGCTCATGTTTTGGACCTGCCAGTTGCTTGGTCAGGGGATCTGCAACATTGATTTCACCTGGAACCTTGATGATCTTCACATCTCCTCTATCGACGATCTCTCGAATGAGATGGAACTTCTTGAGTATGTGTTTGGATCGGTGGTGATTTCAGGGCTCCTTGGCATTCTCTATAGCCCTATTATTATCACACAAAAGTTCCAAGGTATTTAGGATAAATGGGATGACTCCTAATTCTATAATGAACTTTTTGATCCAAAAAGCTTCCTTAGCTGCCTCAGACGCTGCTATATACTCAGCTTCTGTTGTAGAATTTACCACTGTGCTTTGTTTAGAGCTCCTCCAGCTGATAGTCCCTCCAATCAACCTGAATATATATCCCGTTTGCACTCTGGAATCGTCCTTGCTTGTCAGGGTCGCAACATTAGTGTATCCTGTAACACTTAGCTCCTCTTGACCTCCATACACTAAGAACAAATCTTTAGTCCTTATTAGGTACTTAAGAATTGTCTTAACTGTAGACCAGTGGATCTCTTTGGGATCCTGCTGGAACCTACTAGTTATACATAGTGGATAAGCAACATCCAGCCTAGTACATAGCAAAGCATACATAATAGATCCTATAACCGATGCATATGGGATTCTATTCATACGTTCCTCTCTCTTTTCTAGAGGATGGGCAATCCTTCCTAGAGAGAACTACACTTGCTGTAAGGGCAATAATCCCTTCTTAGATTGTTCCATATTGAACTGCCTCAGTATCTTATCTATGTACTTTTCTTGACTTAGTCCCAAGAGACATCGTGATATATCACTATAGATCCTTATACCAAGTATAACCTCGGCTTCCCCTAAGTCTTTCATTAAGAAACACGTATTCAACCATTGTTTCACTTATTACAATGATGAAACGTCATTTCCAATAAGCAGGATGTCATCGACATACAATACAAGGAACACTACTACGCTCCCACTGAACTTATGATATACACAAGGCTCATCATCTTTCTTGGTGAATCCAAAATCCTTAATGGATTCATTAAAATGAATATTCCAACTTCAGGATGCTTGCTTAAGTCCATAAATGGACCTCTTAAGTTTGCATACCCTATTAGGATATTTTGGTCGACAAATCCCTAAGGTTGTTTCATGTAAACATCCTCGAGGAGGTTTCTATTCAGGAAGGCCATTTTGACATCCATTTGTCATATCTCAAAGTCTAAATATGCAGCTATGGAAAACAATATCCTAATGGATTTGAGCATAGCTACTGGCGAGAATGTTTCATCATAGTTGATACCATGAACTTGTTTGAAACCTTTCGCCACTAGCCTACCTTTGAAGATACCTCCCGAATTCTCTTTGAAAATCTATTTGCATTCAATTACCTTAGCAACTTTCGGTGGATCAATCAAGTCCCAAACTTGATTAGTGCACATTGATTGCATCTCGAATTTTATGGCCTCTTGCCATTTTTCCGAATTAGGACTTTCCAAGGCCTCTCGATAAGAAGCATGCTCATTTTGATCAACGATCGTGATACCCTTTTCGTCAGTCACTATGAACCCGTACCTATCAGGTTCCTGACGTATCCTACCTGATCTTCTAGGTACTTGTGTAATGGGCTCTTGTTCTACAAATTCTTGTGGATTTGAGTCCATCTCCTTATTATCCTGTTTAGGAATTTATGTATCTACATCCTCTTACATAACTTCGAGTTATACCCCACTCCCACTATTTCCTTTAAGAACGAATTCTTCTTCTAGAAACACAGCGGTTCGAGCAATAAACACTTTGTTCTCGCTAGGACTGTCGAAATAGTATCCTTTTGTCTCATGAGGATACCCCACAAACAAGCATTTAACCGTCTTGGATGAAAGCTTGTTCGATGTTAACCTTTTAACATGGGCTTCGCATCCCCAGATCCTTCGAAAAGACAAGTTGGGTTTTTGCCCAGTCCATATCTCATATGGTGTCTTTTCAGCTGCTTTAGTAGAAGACCTGTTCAGTAGAAAAGCCGCAGTCTCTAGGGCATAACCTAAAACGATATCGGGAGACTAGTTTGACTCATCATCGACCTAACCATGTCTAATAAAGTTCTGTTCCTCCTTTCAAACACACCATTCCACGGAGGTGTTCCCAGAGGTGTGAGTTGTGGTACTATACCGTAGTCTCACAGATATTGGTCAAAATCTAGGCTTACATACTCACCACCTCGATCAGATCAAATGGCTTTGATATGTCTACCTAATTGGTTTTCTACTTCATTCTTAAAATCCTTAAACCTCTCAAAGGTTTCTGATTTATGCTTCATTAGATAGATATAGCCATACCGACTATAATCATGAATGAACGTAATGAAGTAGCTATAACCACCTATGGCTTGTGTAATTGATGGTCCAAATACATCAGAATGTATTAAGTCCAACAGTCCACTAGTTATCTCTCCTTTCTCGTTGAAAGGATTCTTTGTCGTTTTCCTACGAATGCACAATTCACAAGTGTCTAATGATTTCCAATCAAAACACCTAAGAGCTTCATCTTTATGGAGTCTTTGCAAGCGTTTCTCACTTGCATGTCCTAAACGACAATGCCAGAAGTAAGAAAGATTAAGTTCATCGGACTTAGCTTTCTTATTCTCTACGTTATAAACATCCTTACGACTTGATAAATCTAGGACGTACAAACCGTTATTAAGGATTCCACTTCCATAATAAATGTTTCCATGATGAATACTCATATTGTTATTTCCAATAACAAAAGTAAAACTGTCATTGTCCAAGGCTGAAACTGAAACGATGTTCCTACTCATTGGAGGTACATAGTAACAATCCTTTAACTTTATTTCTAGCCCCGAAGGCATACATAAAGTATAGTCTCTGATTTCTATGGCAGCCACTCTTGCTCTATTTTCAACTTAGAGATCAACCTATCCCTTTGATAGTACTGTCCTAGTTTGTAGTCCTTTCACATTGCAACAAATGTGAGACCCACATCCGGTATCTAATACCCATGATGTCAAAATAGAGAAATTTACCTTTATAACGTAGATTGCTCAAAAAGATGTTTTCACAACACCCTTCTCCCCTCCCAATATTATTGGACAGTTTCTCTTCCAATGTCGACTCATTTGGCAATGGTAGCAAACGTCCAAAGGAATAGGCTGAAAAACCATCCTAGGCTTTTGTTGATGTTGGACCTCCAACATGGGCTTATGGAATTTCTTGGTTTTTTCTTCTTTTCCTTTCCATGAAGTGGATTGGAAAACCTCCCTAGGCTTTTGTTCTCCTCCAACATATGCTTTGGGTTCGTTTCGGTCTTTCCTTTCCTACCCTTCATCTTATCCTTTTCAAGGATTGAGCGTAGGGAAATATTCCAGTTAAATGAGTTATCATTCATTTTCTAGAAAGAACAATTAAACATCAAGGTCAGTCATGAGGTCTTTTAGACAAAAGATCTCCCACTCAACAATGGATTAATATCCCTTTAAATAATCCACATGTTAGTGACACGTTTCGTGGGACCGAGATCCAATCATCTTTCCCCAAAGATGACTCTCGGTTTCTAATGGGACTAGAACTTTTGTGTCGGGGAACTTCCCATTAATTGCCTAGGGCTGACGCATTGTCACAAACCCATGTTAAGTCCAAACCTACCATTAACGTGCTTACCATGACACCAATCCACCTCCAATCTAACATGGCAGCATAGAAGGCATTGATCTTAGCCCTGCCTCACAAAGAAAATCTAAAATGCCCAGCTTTGACATGACCCACACTTCGATGTTCGATGCCTTGACAGGTCGTTAATCGAGGGAGGCAATTTGTTGGACTTAATATTTTTGGGATTAAGTTGTTGTTTGATTCGACAGCTTAGCATGGAAAACACGAATTCGACATTCGATATAGGATTCATTTATTCATCAACATTAACCTAGCATGCAAGACTAAGTGCAGAAAAGTAAACGTGCAATCATGGGCCAATAACCTAGAATTAGGCCTATACTATTACATAGTATATCCTTCGGGCTTCAAGTCCATCTCCAATGGGCTCTCCATCCTTCCTTGTTGGGCTCCATGTCTAGACTCCCTCCATGCTGGGTTGGGCCTCCTTTTCTAAACTAAGTCTATTCTAAAGGCTTATGCCTTTACAAACCCAATAAATAAATAAATAAATAGGCTTATGCCTTTATAACCCAATAAATAAGGCCCATGAATGCACCATGCATAAACATACATCCACATACATGTTTTTCTAACACCCAACTGGGCCGAAGGCCCATATGCTCAAACAAGATGCAATGCAACCATAAAACATGACAAATCTGATTTTAAGTTTTTAAGCCAAGCCATTAAGAGAAATTGGGTCTTTGGATTCCTTGAGTTAACCCAGTGATGGGCTTGGGCCAAGCCCAAAATTATTCATAAAATGAATATCTCAAGCCCACAAGACCAACGCCATATAATTTTCGTCCCAAAAAATTAATACGACTCAATTCCTCTTTTACAATTTTACACAAATAATAATATAAGTGTAAACTATATGATGCAATATAATTAAAAATTAAATACATACATACACAAAATTTCAAGCATGAAATTTAAACTACAAAATTACATTTTGGTCCCTAAAAGTGCATAAAATTCCATTTAGGTCATTTTACATTCTTAAGACTCAAAACTAGCCCACTAGTTCATTAAATCTTTCTAAAAAGGACCTAGTTTAGGAATTTATTAATTTTAATGCCAAAATTAATTATGAACAGTAAACCCTAATTACTATTCATGTGTTCTATAGTACATGAACAGCTCCAAATTCAATAAAATTTATTTTAGCCATAATTGATCTAAAACTATGTCCAAATAGTCATTAAGCATCCAATTATGTGACTAGTTTTGCATTTTACGGAAATCTAATTATACTAACACGTGAAAAGCCATATTTTAAATTAATTAGGGTCAAAACCTACTATTTTAAGTCAGTTCTCAATCCTATTTAACTGCCCTAATCAAACAACCCACGTTTTTGACAAAAAAACATGTTACTGATTCATCAAACATGCATTGAGTGATTAAATGACCGATCTGATACCACTGTTGCGTTTCCTACGTGTATTAAACTTAATGGAAGCAGAAATAAACATCAAGAACATGCAAGAACAGCCAAGGATCGACATAAAATCATTTTAAAACATGCTATATACAATCGGCTCATAACTAGGTTACATAAAAATAGAAACTTATTTTCTTACATATTTTCACTTAAGACATTACATTTAATAAATAATCTGTCTTAAAATCATGTAAGAAATATTATTTCTCATCCATATTGGGCCCAATTACCAAAATTAGCCCAAATGCCCAATCCGGCCCAATAGCTGAATTTTGACCTAAGGTGAAATACCAAAATTACCCTTTTAGGTTTTTGCCATCCCTGTGCGATCTGTAGGACCATTTAATAAAGGCAATCAGTTTAATAACTCATAAATCGTAGGCAGTCTCCAGTAAGACACTATGATCACCCTAAATTAAATAGCTGACGAGCGGTGTCAACAACCCTACTACAATTCAAATAAATCCCTTGACCTTCGATATCTTGATTAACATAAGGCATGTTGCTAACACCCTTATTCTGGGCTTAATCACTTTTCTTGTTCTCTATGACAAAGTTGATAAGTTCGCATTAAATGACTTAATCATTTCATTCGGGTGCGGCCACACTCCCTAATCTTGTCTATCAAGCGGCCAGTGATATCACCTCTCATAGAGAATCCCTTCACTTCACTCCTGCTCTTACTTATAATTCGTAGCATACCCAATCATACTCACACTTGTCAACCTTTTACGGGCATGTTAGGCATATGTCAAAGTACACTAAAAATCAAAACAAGAGGGATAGTGATTTTCAGTCTAAGGATAATTTTTGACATTGCAAATAGTGATCGCTCTCCAAGTATAATTCTCTACATTATACCTATGCAGTTTGTTAGATATCCCGAATATCTATGTCCCGTATAACATGATCATCTACAAAGTACATACTAGTCTTAATTCATTTCTATTCCCATGGAAACAAGTGACTAGAGACATTTAGAATGTTAATCTCAAAACTTCCAGGTTCTACTATCAAGGTCCTCAACCTTGATACCTCAAGCGCTTATTTAACATTCTTGGATATTTTATCAAACACATACCACAAGTCAATACATGATATGATAAAATAATGCCTCATAATTTTATTAATCAAATAATAAAAGTTACAAACAATGTATTGGGCTAGGGCTTACACTAACAATACTGGCCTCCATCATCTCAAACATACGAATCACTTGATCTAACCATTATTCTAGAAATCGTGGATCAGTAGTACCTCTAAACTTAACAACTCCTATTTTCTTCAATTCCTTAATATTTTTGGATCTCACCTGAATAGAAGTCAAAGGTGGATCCCCGTCGATAGGATAATACTATGAAGGTGGTGGTAGATATGGGTAAGTTGGACTGTAATGGGGATGGTCCGGGTCATAAGGATCATGCCTGGATCCTACGTTAGAATGAGACATCTTAACAGTCTTATGTGGATCTGCTGCTCCCTCTCTCTATCGGTGGTGTAGATTCGGATGCCATATCTAAACAATGAAATGAGAATACTTTAGCACACATATCATGTAATACACAGCAAATGCATGTCATACAATAACACTTTCACCTATTCAAGAGATCATGTCCTTACTCTGATACCTAATTGAAACATGCTCAATTTTTCTTTTACTTTAACTCATATTTATAGCTAGTTACTTGTATAAATCCTGTATAAATTCAAAATTTTTCAATCATTTTCACTTTATTCTTGTTGAATAAAATGCAAACTTAATTACAGGATAAAACAGATTCAAACAGATTCATTTTTAGCAAAATAAAAGCTCAGCACGGGCTAACAGTACAGGAGCATAACCCATGTTGACTGGAAATCATATGAGCACGGTCGGTGCTGATCAACACTTTATGGGAACGGCCTCTTGTTGATCAATCAAGTTTCCAGATCATTCAACATGTCCCTCGTGTTGGCTAGGCACGACTCGTGTTGAACGTCTGGAAGTCAATATCAACCAGTAATCAACCTGTTTTCATCTTATAATACGTATAAATTAATCAATCCATATCACATACTCATTTCACATCTTAACATCAACATCTAACATCATATATCAATTATGTATACTCATCAAAACAGTAACTATTAGTCAAACTATATCATCTAGAAACTAACATCAGAGTATATCAATATATCAGAGTGTACAATAATATATCAACATAGCATATGAACATGAAAAATGTGGCTGATCAAACTCCTAATGTCATCGGCAGAAGAGAGAATGGATTAGGTAGCAACTGTCCAACCTGATCGCTAAGTCAATCAACACTATAATACAGACACCTATATCACTCTGTACCTGTACCTGAAATTAAACATCGCAGTTGCGTGAGTTATGGGCTCAGTGAGTAATCTTTAGTTCATTTTACCAATATATCGCAAATCAATCGCAAACTAATCGTTTCATATAAATAATTATAATACTATCATTCTTTGGTCATTTCTCTTTTCATCATGTAAAATTATATCCATTTTGTGAATGTTAGCGAATCATGCAATCTTGTCAGCCGAAGTTGTAAACTGCCAGCCGAAGTTGTATACTTGTCAGCCGAAGCTGTATACCTGTCAGCTGAAGCTGTAATCATGTCAGTGCTGCATGTCCTATCAGCAGAAGCTGTAATATATATATATACATATACACACAATTAACCTTTACGTACCTGTTCGCATTTCATTTCACATTTTTGCGTACCTGTTTCATTTCAATCATATATAAATCCATTTTCTTATCGATCATAATAGTACACATTTTTTTCCATATTATTTTATCATTACTTGCAAATTATAAAATTTCTCAACTTTATGTAATAACCATCAATAATATCAGTTCATATTAGTTCATTTTTTACATTAACCAAATAGTGAGTGGATCAGTCAGCTCATAGCTGAAGTACTCCAACAGATACGAGCCTGAACTCTGTCTCGTTCTAACCTGTCGTCCTAAAGAACAATTTATTCGAACCCTTATCACAATCAATTCAGTAACTCAATCATATGCATGCTCTAACTTGCTTCTAACCATTTCTAACTTAGGCACTTCATAAAATTATGCTTTAATTAAGAATTACGAACGATTGCCTTTGCAATTTTACTGTATTGACTTAGGAATTGATATCCTACTTACTTCTATGATTCATTTCGTAAAAATTACGAATGATTCCACCTAAATTTCCTCCTTTCTCTCCCAATCTCACTCGGTCTCTCTCCCTTAACTCCCTCTAGATTTCTTTTCTATTTTAGCCCAAATGAGATTTTTGTTTGAGTTAAATTCCATTATGTTCAAAGGAATGGTCGTGACAGCACCAGCACACCCCGGGTTGATGTCCACATGTCAGCTCATGCTTTAATTTCCCATTTTCTTGTATGATTTACACCTCAGCACGACCCACCCTGTAACATCCTCATCCTGAATCGCTTAATTAATGTTTTAAATAATATGTTTAATAAAATTAAAGAGTTTTACAATAAAAATGACGAAAATAAATGATTAAAAACAAAGATATGAAAGGGTGACAAAAAGGAGATAAAAGGGTGACATAAAAGAGCTAAGGAAACGAGGAAAATGCCAAACAAGTAGAGAACATGTGATGGAGGCCCAAAACTGTGTGGTGGGCATGACCACACGTAGTTCCATGCCCACCATACATACTCAACTAATTTTGGGTTAAAAGGTATAAGTTTCGACGCTTGGCGAATTGCTTAGAACTTCAAACGAAGCAAAGTTAATCTAGAGAAAAGGGAAGCGAGAGAGGTAGAGAAAGAGAGGGATTTAGCGAGAGAGAGGTGAAATTGAGTGAGAAAGTGATTCAAGTTATCGAATCAATCGTAGTTTCGAGCCGGGAACCCAGTGGTATAAGCGAAACAGGTAAAACTCGGAGTTTTCGTTAGTTTTTACGAGTTTTACTATAATTGTTTCGAGTTGATTCTTGCTAGAATTAGTGATTATTGATAGAATTGAGTTTGAAATTGAGTTAAAAATACGTTATATTAAGTTATTACTAATTTGATTAAAAATAGGAAAAAGGGTTAGGGTTCCGGCTAGGGTTTATAAAATTGAGAAGCAAAGTAAACGAAATTGATAGGGCATGCATTAAATTTGATGGTTATAATGGGCTTGTATAATAAAAGAATAAAAAGGCATATTAGCGTAACACAAAGCTTAATCCATGGATGTGTTAACTAATACGATCTATATTCTGATATTATAACGAAATAACGATAAATGAGATATCCAATATATTGGTATGAAGTTACTCAAAGTACGAAAAAGTTGAATGATAATTATCGATACTAACTTATTTGCGAATGTTGAGAAAAATTTAAAAATGTACGTGATTAATATGGTAATTAGAATAGGATGTTTTACACCCACTGTCCAGCACGACTCGTGCTATCAGGATGCCTACCATGCCATTCAAAATTCTCCTTGTGTTTTCTTTTACAAAACTTGGTCGTGCTCTTCATTTTCCAGTGAGCACGACCTCATGCCTTCAACACGCCCCTCCTGCTGTACGGTTTAACTTAACATTTTTCAACATTTTTCTACCTAACTTCTTTTCTACTTGCTGCAGTATTGTCTTACCCTACATTTTATCATTTCTTAATGTGTTTTATGTTCATTAAACTTACTTTAATTAATCATTTTACTAATGACGGGGATTTAGGATGTGAATGTTACAGTGGTAAATCAATATTTCAAATTATCAAAACTTTGCTGACAATGTTCATTCCACTGGATAGAAACATTCTTTCTCAATAGTCGTGTTAATTAATTTTTTAGCATCATCATGCTCTTCATTTTCCAAACAACACGACCCACATGTTTACAGCACGCCCAGTGTGCTATTCAACCATTTTCTCACTGATTTCACGTCGAAACTTCATTCTGTCAAACCCTTGATCCAAATGACTCATAACTTAGTCACTATTCCTAATTAACTTACGTTTTGATTCATTTTTTAGTATGATCGTGCTCTTCATTTTCCAGAAAACACGCCCCACGTGTTGACAGCACGCCCAGTGTCTTATTCAGCCATTTTGTCACCGATTTCATGTCCAAACTTCATTCTGTTGAACCCTTGATCCATATGACTAATAACTTAGTCACTATTCCTAATTAGCTTACAGTTTACCTCATTTCATTAGTAAATTTACTAATTATTACCGAATCATATTAATCATTTTACTTATTTAACTTAATATTAGGGTTTAAGGATGGGAATGTTACATCTTAGTACAACACAGAAGTTTTCCTTGCGAATATTGAGGAATCAAATCACAATATTGTACTGTGATTTTGCTTACGAGGCTTAACACAAAAATGTGCAGGATGTGACGCCAAATTTTAGAAAGTTCATTTTCGAATAAATACGATTTTTTGCACCATTTTTTTTCTTTTTAAAACATTTAAGACTACGAAGTTATGCAAGAGAGAGAAAATAGATAAATGGTTTTCAAACACCTTAATTACAAATCATTCATAACTTCTAGTTTGAAATGCAGAAGCTGTGGAAATACATTTAGAATAATATGTATATAAAATCCATCCAAGCTAATGTAAGTATAAATACACAAGCAATCACAAGTCTAAAACAACAGGGAGCCCGACCTTCAGCATCGCACCGCTAGCCTCGCCGATCACGTCGTCCCGTCTTTGATACCTGTCGATCTGCACAGAATCCAGCAATGACAGGTGAGTATATTTTATATACTCAGTAAGGCTATCCTTTAGTGTCTCTACATGCTGGGGTGTAGGGGAGACTTCGGGCATCCCGGCCTTATTCTCCCTATGGCATCCTAACGCCATTCACAACAATCATTCAAGTGTATATTGGTTCACTTTAAGTATTTAATTCAACAAGGAAACCAACCTAGGTCATTAGGGTACATTAGGTATTCATTTGGATGTTATTCGGTCAAATTTATGTTTCTAGACCCAAATTAACGTATGCCAAAAGTATGCACTTAACATACGTTATTATGGGGTTTATACATGATGAATAACATATGTCAGGCCACAAACAACATATGCCAAGAATCATTAACGTATGCCATGCGTTAGGTAACGTATGCCAAGTGTGAATAACGTATGTTTATATTCAGAATAAACATACGTTATTTCCTACTGAGTTTTTTGCCCGAATTTTTCCTAAGTGTTTGCATTCATACACTCATTCATTCACCTTAAACATATCATTCAACTCATAGAACATCTATATGTTTCCATTATACAACAAAATCATCATTCTTAACCATTAAATACATCTATAACACATTGAATCAGCATCCAAACAACCAACATATTCATCCATACAAGCATTCCCAGATACCATAGATACATCTCATCCTTAAGCACAACAGATACAATCTCAAGGAAAAACCATCAACATTTGCTTAGCAATTCTACCATAGCATAATCCATGGCATTTAGCACAATCATATCAATTAACCTTCCACATAAATCGACATACCCCTCGAGCATTTCATAACACATACTTTAATACAAGTCATCCTTTATGTTCATTCAT
Organism: Breynia disticha f. nivosa; assembly: GCA_948193385.1. Taxonomy (NCBI): domain Eukaryota; kingdom Viridiplantae; phylum Streptophyta; class Magnoliopsida; order Malpighiales; family Phyllanthaceae; genus Breynia; species Breynia disticha. The sequence goes on along the minus strand of CANYCX010975551.1, from coordinate 77 downwards.
TAACTCATTCATTTCACCAATAGACATATACTTAGGCATGCCTTGACATTCTCAAGGTTCTCACACAAACATAAATC
>CANYCX010974880.1:0-10397 GCA_948193385.1 Breynia disticha f. nivosa | reverse complement strand
TTGATCTGCTTGTGCCGCGAGTGTGATGTCCTGGAATTTATTTTACGGAAATGATTATTGGAAATAAGATTTTTCGTATTAAAATGATGAAAAATAAATGATTAAACTTAGGTATATGAATGTTGATTGAAGGTTGATATACGAGTTATATGAAATAACCAAGGAAAAGGAAAAATGTTGGAAACCAATAAGGTACACCTTATGGTAGCCAACTACGCACAGTCGCCACGACCACACATACTTTGCTGTCCACCACGTTTGGATTGCTGATTTTTGGAACAAAAAAATATGAGTTACTCGAGTTAAACGTAGAACCTAACATAAACACTACAGAGAAACTAACAGAGGAAGCTGAGAAAGAAGCAAAGAACATTGTTCTAGTGTGAAGGATTAATTTAGCAAGAAGAAAAATTAATCTTGCAAGAATGAAACCTAAGTCAATAAGGTAAGGTTGATAGTTTGTTTATATGAACTTTGGAAGGGTTATGCTTTTGAATGTGTTTGAATTGAATTAATACTGGAAACATCTGTATATAAGTGTTAGGAAGTTGAATAACTTATTGTATATGTTTGAGAAGATGAAAATCATCGTATGAATGGATTGTAGGAGATTAGTTCATGAAGGAAAGTTGTGGAAAAGGGTGAATTAATGTGTAGAATGATATTTTGACGATTCTAAGTAGAAAATCAATGTGAATATAGCTAGTTAATGAATTTTATGTAATTAGTTTCGTACAAGAGGATCTGTATGACGATTGAGCGGAGTTTGAGTTAGTGTTGAGATTGTTGATTTTGCTTATGCTTCGAGATAAGTGTTCTATCCTTACGTGTAAGTATTCTTATGCTTACTAAATTCATTCGTAAGATTATTCTTATGTAAGAATGTAGATTTTCTAGGCTTATATATATATATATATATATATATATATGTATATATATATTTGGCCTATAATGTTGTGAATTGAGGATTGCTAGAATTAGATGAATTAAGTTAAAAATGAGATGAATTGGTTGATTTAGAGTTGATTTATCTATTCTAGTTGGTTGAATATGAATTTACGATGTTGATTCAAATTGAAAGAATACTATAAGGCTTGAATGGAATTCGCTATATGTCTTGGTTGATATATGAATGACACATATATGTCTTAGTTGACATATAGTTGATATATGGATGATGTATAGTTGAGTGTTGAAAAGCATGTATTGCTTACATTAATAAATGTTGACATGGGGTTGATATTGATATGTTGTGATAGTTATACCTGTGTGGTATGTTTTTATATGAAATGTACTCAATGTGAGATGTTGACATGCTTTCTTTGTTCTATTTTTGTGTGCTATGAATGATATTATAGAAAGCATGATAAATGTGAAGCTGTGTGGTATCTTATATGCTCTGTGTGAGTTGTACCTTGTACTTTGCAATATGTATTGATACGAATGTCATTCATACATTCACGTATTGCATAAGCATTTGTGTGACACGATTCCTGTGTGGCTATGATATTCTATGTGGATTATCCTGTGTGAATAAGGACTTGCAGTGTGCTATCCTGGACTTGCTGTATGCTGTCCATATTACAAGATATATGCACAGAGCTGTGTGCTTAGGCTGTGTGTCATTCCTCTACTGTGAGCGATAGAGGATTTCCACTGTTGTGTGCTATGGTGGACAAAAACCCGGGGTTATCCTGTGTGAATTTTCATTAACATTGACATTGGATACATTTGCACTCATATAATGCTACGAGATCTGTGTGATCTAGCTTGTTGTGTGCTTAAATAAATAAACTCTTATGTGGACTATAGATACAAATCCAGCCACTTATTTTCTCATATTTTTCCTACAAATATTGTTGTTTCAGAGTATTGTACATCTTTTTCATTCCTGGATGTATAGCATAAGGAGCGTTATGTGCTTCATCCAGTATCTCTTGTCTAATGACCTCAATATTTGGTACACATACTCTAGTCCCTAACATCTACAGTTCATTAACCAACTAAAATGGAGTCTCCAATCCTTGATCAATCTGTTCAATTATTTTAACACACTCTTCATCTTGCTTTATTGTTGTTTGTATCTTTCTTAATAACATTGGTCGTATCATCAACTACGCGATTAACTCTCATGATTCAATTAACTCTAACTTCACATTCAAGATTCGTAAAGCTATCAAATCAATTATATGTGTTAATTTCAAGCACGTTATAGCAACAAACTTCCTACTGAGTGCATCAGCAACCACATTTGCTTTTTTGATATGATATTCAATTGTACAATCATAGTATTTTAACAACTCTAACCACCTTCTTTGTCTCATATTCAATTCTTTTTGGGTCATCAACTATTTCAGACTCTTATGGTCAGTAAAAATCTGAAATGTCTCACCATAAAGATAATGTCTCCAAATCTTTAGAGCAAATACAACTACTAGAAGCTCTAAGTCATATACTGGATAATTCATCTAGTGTGGTCTAAGTTATCTCGAGGCATATGCTATTAATTTCCCATTTTCATCAAAACACATCCAAGTCCCTAATAAGATGCATCACTATAGATGACAAATCCTCTAATATTAGAAGAAATCGTAAGAACTAGAGCAATGGTTAGTCTATGCTTTAACTCATCAAAACTTTGCTAACATTAGTCGTTCCACTGAATAGGTACATTCTTTCTCAGCAGTCGTGTCAGTGGAGCAGCTATAATTGAGAACCCCTCTACAAATCTACGATAGTATCCTTCCATACCTAGGAAACTACATACTTCTATAACTGTTTTAGGTGGTTCTCAATTCAATACTTCTTCAATCTTTTTTGGACCCACTGATATTCCCTGTTCAAATATCACGTGTCCTAAAAAGACTATATGTTCCAATCAAAACTCACATTTGCTAAGTTTTGAATATAACTGTTTTTCCCGTACATTTTGCAACACTATTAGTAAATATTCATTGTGTTCGTCAGTATTCCTCGAATAAATCAGTATATCTTCAATGAATACAATCACAAAACTGATTGAGGACAGATTGAAATATATTGTTCATCAGTACCATAAATACTTTTGGAAAATTAGTTAGACCAAATGGCATAACTAACAACTCGTAATGACCATACCGAGTTCTAAAAGCAGTCTTCGAAATATCTAACTGTGCTATCTTTAATTGATGATACTCGGATCTTAGATCGATCTTTAAAAACACTGTGGCACTTCGTAATTGGCCAAGTAAATCTTCTATTCGGGGTAATGGATATTTATTTTTCACACTTACTTGATTCAATTTTCTGTAGTCTATACATAACCTTAATGTTCCACTTTCTTTTTAATAAATAAGACTGGGGCTCCATGAGGTGAAACATTAGGTTGAATGAATCCTTTATCAATTAATTCTTGTAATTGTTTCTTTAACTCTTGCAATTCAGATAATGCCATCCTGTATGGTTGTATGGACATAGGTGTCGTACCAAGAATTAATGCAATAGTAAATTTTGTCTCTCTATTAGGAGGTAGTCCTATGAGATCTTTGGAAATACATCAGGGTATTGATCTACTATTGGTATTCTATTAACATTTTTTGTACTTATCGTAGTATCAACTACATATGGTAAATAAGCTTCACATCCATTTTGGATCAGCTTAACAGCTTGAACTGCTGATATCAAACAACTAGGTATTATCTTCATTTCTCCACAAAATGATTACTTTATTCTGTTCAGATTCAATTGTCCTCGACTGTACCTATACTGCGGTAAGACTGATAATGAGAAGGTCGTGACCTAATCACGATGAATCCCCAATATCCAGCTTGAGTCTGGGTGAATTCATTCCTTTTCCTAGATTTACTAGAATCTCCCTATGGTGTTTTCCTCTTCCTCTCAGCTCTTTCTTCATCATCCTTTTCAACTTTCAGAAGCTTATTAGCTCTTACTGCTGCGTCCCTCAGTTCCGTATAATCACTTGTCTTTGCATGAGGGATTTGCTTACGAATTCCTTTGTTTAATCCATTTTCAACCATTTTACACTTATCCTTCTCGTCCAGTATAAGATTTGCAGAATAATAAGAAAGCTAGGTAAACTGCAACTCGTACTCGGTTACAGTCATCTTTCCTATTTTAAAGCTAAAAACTCTCTCCTCATTGCATCACTATAAACATCTGGCAGATTTTTGCTCCTGAATATCTGCACGAAATCCTCCCATGTCACAACCCATGGAAACTTTAGTGACAATTGAATCTGAGCAGAATAAAGTAATCTTTTGTGGAGAAAGGAAGATAATGCCTAGTTGTTTGATATCAGCAGTTCAAGCTTTTAAGCTGATCCGAGATAGATGTGAAGCTTATTTACCACATGTAGTTGATAATACGATAACTACAAAAAATGTTAACAGAATACCAATAGTAGATCAACACCCTGATGTATTTCCAAAGATCTCATAGGACTAACATTTCGAAAAACTTCGAAACAACCTTCGTGACACCAATCTAGAACCCCAAGCGTGGTTTCTCTACAACAGTAACACACAGATTAAACAGAAAGGTGTACTAGCATAAAGGGAAATCGAATCACCTGTTCTTGGTCAGTTTCGGATGAGATCTTGTGAAACGGAATACACAGCGATGATCAAACCTTGAGATGAGCCCTCAATTCTCACGTCTCTCACTAGAGAAAAGTCAAAAATCTCACTCTTGATTTTTGTGGAAGACTCACGGCCAAGGAGTGTTTAGAGGGGCGGCTTTCACTCTTCACAAAGAGTAGGGTTTTCTCACTTTTTTAAAGACTACTGTTTTGATTTTTAAAACTACTTAACAATCCTAATACCATTATGACTTGTTAAGTTTTTTATAAAAATAAAATCCCTCTTTAAAATCACCCAATATGTCGTGACCTAATGTGGTTAATTAAAAGATTCTATTCTTTTAATTTATCTCACATTAATCTTGTCTTAATTTAAGACAAGCTTCCTAAATTTTCTCTTTCGTAATTGCTTACATATTTCCACTTAAGACATCATATTTAATAAATAATCATTGTCTTAAAATCATGTAAGAAATATTATTTCTCATCCATGTTCTGCCCAATTACCAATCTGGTCCAATGACTGGATTTGACCTAAGGTGAAAAACGAAAATTACCCTTTTAGGTTTTTCTTCATCCATGTGCGATCTGCAGGACTATTTAATAAAGGCAATGAGTTTAATCACTCATAAATCATAGGCGGTCTCTAGTAAGACACTATGATCACCCTAAATTAAATAGCTGACAAGCCGTGTCAACAGTCCTACTACAATTCAAATAAATCCCTTGACCTCGATATCTTGATTAGCATAAGGCATGTCACTAACACCCTTATTTAGTGCTAAATCATTTTTCTTGATCTCAATCACAAAATTGATAACTTCGAATAAATGACTTAATCATTTCATTCGGGTGCGGCCACGCTCTTTCCAATCTTGTCTATCAAGCAGCCAGTGATATCTTCTCTCATTGAGAGGGTCAATCCCTTCACTTCACTCCTGCTCTTTCTTATGATTCTTAGCATACCCAATCATACTCATACTTGTCAACCTTGAACGGCCACATTAGGCGTATGTCAAAGTAAACTAAAAATCACAACAAGAGACGCAATGATTTTTAGTCTAAGGATAATATTTGACATTGCAAATAGTGATTGCTCTCCAAGTACAATGCTCTACATTATACCTATGCACTTTGCTAGATATCTCGAATATCTATGACCCGTAGAACATGATCATCTACAAAGTACATACTAGTTGTAATTCATTTTTATTCCCATAGAAATAAGCAACTAGGGATATTTAGAATGTTAATCTCATAACTTCCAGGTTCTACTATCAAGGTCCTCAACCTTGATATCTCAAGCGCTTAATTAACATTCTTGGATATTTTATCAAACATATACCACAGGTTAATACATGATATGATAAAATAATGCCTCATAATTTTATTAATCAATAATAAAAGTTACAAACAATGAATTGGGCTAGGGCTTACACTAACAATCTCCCATTAGCACTAGTCCCAATCAAACATAACCCAAAGACCAAAAGACCTAACATGACGCTCATCCTTCAGACCTGCCAGCTGCTTGGTCAGGGGATCTCCAACATTTTCTTCACCTGGAACGTTGATTATCTCACATCTCTTCTATTGACAATCTCTCGAATGAGATGGAACTTCTTGAGTATGTGTTTGGATAAATGGTGATTTCGGGGCTTCTTGCCCTATGCTATAGCCCCATTGTTATCATACAAAAGTTCCAAAGGATCTAGTATAGATGGGACGACTCCTAGTCCAGTAATGAACTTTTTGATCCAAAAAGCTTCCTTAGCTACCTCAGACGCTGCTATATACTCCGCTTCTGTTGTAGAATATGTCACTGTGCTCTATTTAGAGCTCCTCCAGGTGACAGCCCCTCCAATCAACATGAATATGTATCTCGATTGTGCTCTTGAATCGTCTTTGGTTTTTAGGGTCGCAGCATCAGTGTATCCTGTAACACTGAGTTCGTCTTGACCTATGTACATTAAGAACAAATCTTTAGTCCTTCTTAGGTACGTAAGAATTATCTTAACTGCAGACCAATGGATCTCTTCGGGATCCTGCTGGAACCAACTGGTTATACTCAATGCATAAGGAACATCCGGCTAAGTACATATCATAGTGTGCATAATAGATCCTATAGCTGACGCATATGAGACTCTATTCATGCGTTCTCTCTCTTCTCTAGAGGATGGCCAATCCTTCTTGGAGAGAACTACCCCTTACTGTAAGGGCAACAATCCCTTCTTAGATTGTTCCATACTGAACCGTCTCAGTATCTTATCTATGTATTTTTCTTGACTTAGTCCCAAGAGACACCGTGATCTATCTCTATAGATCCTTATACCAAGTATAACCTCAGCTTCCCCTAAGTATTTCATTGAGAAACATGTATTCAACCATTGCTTAACTTGTTGCAATGTTGAAATGTCATTTCTAATAAGCAGGATATCATCGACATATAACACAAGGAATACTACTACGCTCCCACTGAACTTATGACATACACAAGGCTCATCATCGTTCTTGGTGAATCCAAACTCCTTAATGGATTCATCAAAACGAATATTCCAACTTCGGGATGTTTGCTTAAGTCCATAAATGGACCTCTTAAGCTTGCATACCTTATTAGGATATTTTAGATTGACAAATCCCTCAGGTTGTTTCATGTAAACATCTTCGAGGAGGTTTCCATTCAGGAAAGCTATTTTGACATCCATTTGTCATATCCCATTGTCCAAATATGCATCTATTGCAAACAATATCCTAATGGATTTGAGCATAGCTACTGGCAAGAATGTTTCATCATAGTTGATACCATGAACTTGCTTGAAACCTTTCGCCACTAGCCTACCTTTGAAGATACCTCTCACCTTCTCTTTGAAAATCTGTTTGCATTCAATTACCTTAGCACCTTCTGGTGGATCAATCAAGTCCCAAACTTAATTATCGTACCTTGATTGCATCTCGAATTTCATGGTCTCTTGCCATTTTTCTGAGTTAGGACTTTCCAAGGCCTTTTGGTAAGAAGTAGGCTCATCATGATCAACGATCGTAATATCCTGTTCATCAATTATAATGAACCTGTACCTTTCGAGTTCCTAATGTATCCTACTTGATCTTCTAGGTACTTGTGTGATGGGCTCTTCTTCCACAACTTCTTATGGATTTGAGTCCATCTCCTTACTATCCTATTTAGGAATTTGTGCATCTGCATCCCCTTGCAGAACTTCGAGTTATACACCACTCCCACTATTTCCTTTAAGAATGAATTCCTTTCCTAGAAACATAATGGTTTGAGCAACAAACACTTTATTCTCGTTATGTCTCCTTAGGATACCCCAAAAATAAGAATTTATCTGTCTTAGATGAAAGCTTATCCGATGTTAACCTTCTAACATGTGCTTCGCATCCCCAGATCCTTAGAAAAGACAAGTTGGGTTTTCGACTAGTCCATATCTCATATGGTGTCTTTTCGGCTACTTTAGTAGGAGACCTGTTCAGCAGAAAAACCGCAGTCTCTAGGGCATAACCACAAAATGATATCGAGAGACCTATTTGACTCATCATTGACCTAACCATGTCCAAAAAGGTTTGTTTCCTCCTTTCAGACACATCATTCCACTGAGGTGTTTCGGGAGGTGTGAGTTGTGGTACTGTATCGCAATCTCGTAGATATTAATCAAACTCTAAGCTCATATACTCGCCACCTCGATCAGTTCGAATAGCTTTGATATGTCTACCTAATTGGTTGTCTACTTCTTTCTTAAAATCCTTAAACCTTTCAAAGGTTTTTGATTTATGCTTCATTAGATAGACATAGCCGTGCCAGCTATAACCATCAATGAATGTGATGAAGTAGCTATAACCACCTTAGGCTTGTGTACTTAATGGTCCATATATATCAGAATATATTAAGTCCCATAGTCCACTAGTTCCCTCTCCTTTCTTGTTGAAAAGATTCTTTGTCATTTTCTCGTGAATGCACGATTTGTAAGTCTCTAATGATTTCCAATCAAAAGACCCAAGAACTCCATCCTTATGGAGTCTTTGCAAGTGTTTCTCACTTGCATGTCCTAAATGACAATGCTAGAAGTAAGAAAGATTAAGTTCATCGGACTTAGCTTTCTTATTTTTTACGTTATAAATATCCTCACAACTTGACAAGTCTAGGACATATAAACCATTAGTAAGGATTCCACTTCCATAATAAATGTTTTCATGACGAATACTCATATTGTTATTTCCAATAACAAAAGTAAAACCGTCATTGTCCAAGGCAGAAACTGAAATAATGTTCCTACTCATTGTAGGTACATAGTAACAGTTCTTTAACTTTATTTGTAGCCCTAAAGGCATATATAAAGTATAGTCTTCGATCTCTATGGTAGCCACTCTTGCCCTATTTTTGGCTCAAAGATCAACCTCTCCCTTTGAAAGCACTCTCCTATTTTGCAGTTCTTTCACATTGCAACAAATGTGAGACCCACATCCGGTATCTGATACCCATGATGTTAAAATAGAGAGATTCACTTTTATAACGTAGATCTCTAAAGAAGATGTTCTCACAACATCCTTCTTCCCTCCCAATAATATTGGACAATTTCTCTTCCAATGCCCACTTATTTGACAGTGGTAGCAAATGTCCAAAGGAACTTATGCTTTTGATGTTAAAAACCATCCTAGGCTGTTGAGGTAAGACCTCTAACATAGGCTTATGGACTTTCTTGGTTTTTTCTTCTTTGCCTTTTTGTGAAGTGGATTGGAAAACCTCCCTAGGACATTGTTGAGGTACCACCTCGAACTTATGCTTTGGGTTTGTGTCGATCTTTACTTTCTTACCCTTCATTTTATCCTTTTCAAGAATTGAGCGCAGGGAAATATTTGTGTTATTCGGATTCGAATTCATGTTCTACAAAGAAAAATTTCTCAAGGTCAGTTATGAGGTCTGTTAGACAAAAGATCTCTCACTCAACAATGGATTAATATCCCTTTAAATAATCCACTTTTTAGAGAAGTGTTTTATGGCACCGTCACAGACCCATGTTAAGTCCAAACCTACAATTAACATGCTAACCATGACACTAATCTACCCCACTCTCGCATGGTGCGTTCATGGGCCTATTTTATTTGGGTTGTTAATTTAGGAAGACAATTTGCTTGACTTACTATTTTTAGGATTAAGTTTGTTTCATTCGATGGCATAACATGGCAAACGCGGATTCGATATTTTATATTCGTTCACATTCATTCATCAACGTTCAACCTAAGCATGCATGACTAAGTGCAAAAAAGTAAACGTGCAATTCATGGGCCAATAACCTATAACTATGCCTCTACTAATTCTTTAGCATCTTCGGGCTTCAAGTCCATCTCCAATGGACTGTCTATCCTTCTTTCTTGGGCCTCCACGTCTGGACTGCCTCCATTCTGGGTTGGACCTCCTTTTCTATACTAAGTCTATTCTAAACCTAGTATAAGAAAATAGGCTCAACAGGCCTTTACAAACCCAATAAAAAAAATAGGCTCATAAGGCCTTTACAACCCAAATAAAATAGGCCCATGAATGCACCATGCAAACCATTCATTCATATACACAAATTCTAGAATTAATTACACTCTACACTACTTTTACTTTTTTTATTAAAAAAATTTTGTTTTTTTTTAAGTTTTTATAGAAAATACGTTTTGTAATTTTTTTTATTACACTTCATACTACTTATCTCTTTTTTTTACATTTTTTACGGTGCAGATTTTTTTGTTGTTTTAACTATAATATAAACTTTATATAAACTTACGTAAACCCTATATATGCATAAACAATTTTATACACGAA
>CANYCX010974844.1:0-13399 GCA_948193385.1 Breynia disticha f. nivosa | reverse complement strand
ATATTTTTTACTAATCGTTTTACCAGGAATGAGTGTGCTCTGATACCATATCAGAAATGCACAGAGGACAAGTTTGTAACAAACAGGAGAGAGAATAGCTTTGGTGAAAAATGATTCTTCTTACTTTTCATTAGTGCCTCATGCATTACTTATGTACATATTCTTCCTTTTTACAGCTGTACAGAAGGAAACTACTAACTAATAAAAAGAAAAACATTATACATAATTAAATTCTATCCCACGCAATCCATTCATATGCTAAACGACATTGCGCCTTATTCAACCTAATGGCATTATTCGATCTCTTTGTCGTTTGATAATGAACACTCCTCTAATTTTCTGAATTAGATTAAGCGTCCAAAATACCGCGTAGTTCAAACAAAAAAAATATAATGAAACCCAACCCAATTAGGTCGTCAAAGTGTCCCATTTTATGGCCTAACTTCAAACCAAATTAATTGTAAACGTACAAGTCAAGATGAGGTGAGCTTTGAAGAGGTCTTCTCTATGGTTTCCTCTCACTTGGTCAACTTTAGCATTCCTCTTTTCTTTCCTAATTTTTTAATTAATCAGTTAAATATGCATGATCTTCGTACAACTCACTAATCATTATTTAATTAGACAAATTAATGATCTCTAAACTCCTACTCTCCCACCAATAAACAACGATTGCACAGCTCCATTTACACTTAATTAAAATATTAATCATAGGATTAATCCGGTTTTCCCTGTTTGTCGTATTCAACTGTTGGAATATTTATTTATGGAAATTACTTACACGACATGTGCCAATCATTTGTCGTTTTATTCTCAATTAACATAAATGTCACACTCTTTCAAAAAAAAAAATATATATAAATGTCACACACATTATATTATTCCATCATGATATTATAGTTATGAAAATTAAATTATAATCATGACAGTTTTGTTATCTTGAATTATAATCCTGATTTGAATAATCTGTGACACGCACCAAGAAATTATGTGGGGCATGTGCCTTATATCATGCTGAATAATGTAGAGAATTTATATGTTTTAATTATTTTTATAATTGGTTATTGAATGTTTGAGGTCGAAAAAAGTTTAGACCCGTCTTATACTTCTCTTTTTCTTATAAGTCGACTAGCATGTCACGCCTGATGCTAATTGTAGTGCAGGTCAGTATTGCGTAAGGTGTTAGAGACATGCGTGACGATATATCTAAGCCGCAAGTAGGGCTGTAAACGAGCCGAGCCGAGCCGAATTTTGAAATGTTCAAGCTCGCCTCGTTAAAATTTCACGAGTTCGAGCTTGAACCGAGCTTTTTATCGATCGCAAATTCTTGTTTAAGCTCAGCTCATTTAAAGCTCGCGAGTTGACGAGCCTATTCACGAGCCTAAAATGAACATCTGTTTACGAGCTTAAGACGAATATCTTAAAAGAGCCTCTAAATGAGCATGCTCACGAGTTTATTACGAGCTAATAAACAGTATTGTGAACGAGTTTTAGCAAGCTTGTTTGCGAAGTCTATAAAATATTTTAAACTTCAATTTCGTTAAATATAATTTTATTTAATAATTTAGTTCATTGTTTTGAATTTTACTTGAATCAAACTGACTCTTTGTAAAATATAACATGTATCTATTTTATAAACTAATAACAAAAGATTTTAAAAAAATTTAAACTAATCAAATAATTTTATAAACATATGTATAGAATATAGTTTTATAAGTTACAATATAAATTATTTACAAAATACAATATGTATCTATTTTATTATTTGAAATATTTGAAAATAATTCAAAGCACTCAAAAAATTGTATAAATAATAAGAGTGTATAAGTCCCATGAGCCTGTCCATAAAAACTTAAACTAGTCTGTTCATGAATACTGAAATGAGCTTGTTCGCGAGCTTTGCTGAGCCGAGCTTTTGAGTGTTCAAGTTCGGCTCGTTTATAGAACAAGCCTAAATTTTTGTTCAAACTTGACTCATTTACTAACGAGCCGAGTCACGAACGAGCTTTTACAGAGCCGAACACCGAGCCGCTCACGTTCGGCTCGACTCATTTACACCCCTAGCCGCAAGTGAGCCAACAATACTGAAAGGAAAAGAATATGCTGAATCAAAATTGTGTGTTGCAAATTGCAATTTCATTGTGACATTTGATATTCCATTTTGTTCCTTTTTTCCTTCAGGTTTTGACATTATTTTTTCCTGTTTAACAAGTTTTCCAAAACCACTCGTTTGCTTCGTTATATTTTGATGGATGGGTTTGTGTTTCTTTATAGGAATAATTATTCAAGTTTTTTAATTGTTATATATAGAATTAAACATTTTATTTTTAATTTATTATCTTTTTAAATCATAAATTTATGTTTTATTTAAAATATCATCACTAATATTCTTAAGTTTTGTGATTAACGTTCATCAAATATATAATTGAACATTGTCTATTGCACCTTGTATTGTGTATAAATCACTTTTTGGGATTTTTATATAAATGTGAAACCTAATTGACAATATTCATTTATAACTTATGTAAAAATTAATTAAATCCATAAGAGTATAAGGAGATTTGCCAAAATATGTTTGGACTCAATTTTCAAGGCCACTTTGACAAGCCCAGTAAAAGAAATGGGCCAAGGCTGTATATTCACGAAGGCTTAAATAAAAAAAGGAAATTATTAGACACAATTATGAAAACTAGCATATTTTGATTTTGAAATGACATGAATACCAGTGTATTTTGTTCATTTTTGCTAATTTTTGTTAATTGAGAAGATTTTAGTTCACAATTATATAAGTGCCAAATTTTATGGTTTAAAATACAAAAATGTCACTTTTTGTTCTCAACATATAAACAATAATGAACAACGATGAGCACTAAACACACTCTGACATTTTTACAATTGCAAACTCAAAATCGAGTATTTTCATATTTTCAAAACTTTAACTGACATTAACAAAAATGAACAAACTTAGCTGACATTCTTATTATTTTAAACACAAATTTGTGTTTTTTTTGTAATTTTCCCAAATTATTAAGAAAAAAGGACATATTTAATAGGGATTTTTACATGGACATATGAACCATTAAACAAAATTCATTTATAGCACCTATGGAGGTTATCGTGGTTATTGGGTGTATTTTAGCAAAAATATAAAAGACTAATTTAAAAAAAAAAGTGGTAATTTAGAAAATCAGTTCTAAAATTACACATCATGATTAAAAAGTTTGTATCCATGTAATTATCCCTATTTAATAGCTTAAACTTCCATTTTCTTCTTAAATGATACCAATAAAATTATTTTTTTAATTGACAGATTTTAAAATTTATCTAAAAATGACAAATTATATAATAACTTAATCTCCACAAATAGCTCACCATAATCTCCATAAAACATTCAACTACTAAACAAAACTATCATCACTTTTCATCTCATTCTAAATCTCCTTCTTATTTTCTCGCCCGGTATCGTCTCTATGCTAATTTTGCTGCTAACAAGTCTAAGTTTTTCTCCTAAGTTGATTTATGATTCTCGTAAGCTTCATCGCCTTTCATCCGGCAATTGATTTTACTTTTTATACTTGTGTGTCTTCACTCCTCGCCCCATCTCTCTGTGTTGTCTCTAATTCCAGGAGATTCGTTGTGATCATGGACAAAAGGAGCAGTGTTGTTGAGCAGATTTAGTTGTGGAGTACTTCCCATATTAAAAAATGGCCGTGAATATCTCAATCTCTATTTAAGAGACTAACTCACTGCTCATTTATGGAGTTGCAACACCAAAGTATGATCAAATATGTTTATAGGTTCCACAAATATCAGTTGTGAGGAATAACTATGTTTATACTGCAAATTTTTAAAAAATTTATTGTTTGTGGATAAAGTATGAATAATTTGTACATGAGATCTATATAGATTGACAACTAGGATTTTTAGTGACACAATAAAATTATGTGTAAATATTTTGTGGTCGTGTTGTGGATATTTATAAAAATTTCCATACATAAACTAAATCGACTCTTCATTATAAAACACTTGTGAATATGCCATTATGCAAAAAAATATACTGTCACATTAAAAAAATTTAAAAAATCAATGTGTGGAAAGATTTGTAAATATATTATGGATATTTTTAAAAATCCTAACACATAAATTGAAATGAATTGTAGAAAGCTTATAGACTATTTATGTGTTTGCCATTATACAAAATAAATAAAGAAATACTTAAAAATTCTCAAAAATACTCCCCAGTCTACGAGAAGTTAATTTAGTTAAACCGACACATCATCCAGTTTCTATTTAAAAATTAATCCTGACCGTATATCATGTCTTTCATCGCCTAATCTAGTGGACGTTGTTAGGTTTATTTGTTGGGATTTTTACATGAATATAAAGTTTAATAAAAACAATTCAATTTTATCAAATTTGGAAGTTATTTGAGTGGTTAGTGGGTGTATTTGTGAAAGAACATGAAAAGTTAAATTATAAAAAGTTGATAAATTTGAAAAATCGAAGATAAAAATATATAACATATATAAAAAATGTATGCGCATGTAATTATCTCTTATTTGTTTGCATTTTTTTCACGTTTCAGTTGGCTTATGCAATGTGAATATGATCAGTTCAGAGTTCTTCATAGTCAAACTTTAAAATTTTGAGTAGTCTCTCGAGTCATCGTTTTGATCATTAGTCAATTCGGTCTCTCTCACTAATGTTGTTAGTCAAATGTGACGGACTTGGTAACGTAGCATAATTAATTGAAAATAATTTATTTTTTATCAACAAAATATTCTTTTTACATATTAACTACTTTACTAAATTAAAAATATTCTTTTTATATATTAACTACGAGAAAAATACTTATAAATTATTTATATCAATGATCATACACTTTAAAAAATAAATTGAGGTTGAAAAGACTAATTTATCAATAATACTAAAATGCAGAAATTTTTTTATTACAAATTTTAAAAAAAGAGATCGATTAGCCCAGAAATTTAATGGTAATTTAGATTGCAACAACCTTATAAATCAAAGGTACAATAATTACTTAATAAAAGTGCAAATTTTCTTTATTAATTTTTATAAAAGCAAACGATTATTTTTTTATTATAAAATTATACATTCAAATATGAAAAATATTACACCTTTATATTAAGAAAATATCATCCATTACTCCATTTACATTTTTTAATTTGCCACGTCCAATTTTGATTAGAAAAAGTCAAATAAATTTATTATCTATCCCTGGTTATGAGCATTTGCATTTTTTAAAAACATATGATTATAAAGACGTCCAATTCCTTTTATTTTTTTTAAAAAAGTGTTCCGCACAACCCTGCAACAAGGAAAGAATATATTTAAAAAATAATAACTATTTTAGCTTTATTGATAATTTTTTTTTCTCTAAAAGTAAAGGAAAAAAAAGTAAGACTATTTAGTTATTTGTTTTAACTTTATTATCGCGAGGGAATATATGCTCTCCATATATACCTTTATCTTTTTGCCTTTTTAATTTTTACACCATAATTCTGAAACCTTAAGTCCAACTATTTGCACTTTTTTAAGAATCAGTCCTTGAATTTTTAGATTTCATTTATTGACAGATACCTTCCTTCCATGATTACCATGGAAAGAAGATAATCCATAAAGACCGTAAATTAAGTCAACACTTTGGTGATGGAAACCGGAACGCAACTTCGTCCTTGCTCCGCAATTTGTCATTTCAATTTGTCTAATCAATTGTCACATAGCGATGAAAAAATCGAATCGAATTTTAATTTGTATTTGTTAGTTTACGGTTCGATTTTGGTTTTTGGGACAATGAACTGTGAATCAGTAATTCGGTTTATTTTTATTTAAAAAATGAACCTCAATTGACCAAAAAAAATCATTTAAAAATCATAATTGAAATAGAAATTGAAATATATACTACACAGTCCAATTTAGATTTATTTTTTTTTATTTGATTATACAACTATAGCTTCTTATATTTCGTGTTATATACTATGATGGAGCTAAATTTTTCCTACCTTCCTCAAAACCTAACTACAGAGACCATCTCTAATCCCTTTCTCAATATCGTTCCGATTCTGTCAGGATAGTATTTTAGATACCATCTCTGCTCACGTAAGATTTCAAAAATCCCTGCAAAAATTTCTATACCCGCTTTTAAATTTCAAATTATTATTTTACATAAATATCTATTTACTAATATATATATATATAATTTAAAATTTAATATTTAAATTATAATATCTATTAAAAATAATATTTATATATGTAATAATAACATGCATATATAAAATATATATGTCATAAATATATAGTAACAAGAGTTTTTTTTGGTGGGGACGAGAATTCCCAACATGGAATCCCATGGGGATGGGATCAGAGGTTCCCCACGAGAATGGAGAAGATATCATTCCTCGTCCCCAAATTTTTTATCGGAAAATCTCCGTCCCCTTACTTGGTTAAATTGGGAATTCCCCGGTCAAAACAGAGACAAGGAACAAATTTCTTGCGAATTTAGAGTTCAATTTTCACCTCTACTTAAATATATAGTTTAAGCATCATGAGAGCGTATTCTTATTGCTAAGTATTGTTTACGATAGGGCTAACAATTTTTTTTCTAATAATACGATTAAATACGATACAAATAATATAAATTTAATTTTTTAATCTTTATACCTTAAACAATGATATTTAATAAAAAAAACATTGAAACAATTACACGATCTATCAATCCGAATTAATCTACAATCAATGTAGGGTAAACAAATATGTAGGAGAATTTTTTATTCAATGTAAGAAGACACGTGAAGGATGGAGAAATGTGGATGTTTCATCTGAAATAGCTCAGGATCTTCAAGGATAAAACGCAACCGTTTTCTTATTAATTGGCAACTTTGATCTTACCCACTTTTAGAAATTTATTTGTTCTGTTTTAACAGATCATCGATGGTCGGTGCATCAAAAGGCCACATTCCACCACGAAATACCACAAATACAAAAAGTTATGTGTGAAGGAAATTTATATTATTAATGTCATAATAATGTTATTTTTATTGTTATTATAATAATGTGATAACAATGTTATTTTTATTGTTATAAATATAAAATTATGTAATTTTTGGTTTTTATTGTTATATAAAATATGCATTATTGTCATATGATAATAAAAATAACATTGTTACTTAAAAATTTCCTGTTTTTCAATAGTTGTGCCGATTAATACAGGCGCAATATAGCCTTAACGCATCGATTCCTTATACATTTTGATCATATGAACTTAATGTTGAACCAAGACAAGCTAAAAGAATGAGAATTGTAAAGGAATTAAGCCATAAAGGATAATACGAAAACAAGAGAACGCATGTGAATTTACGTGGTTCGATCCATGTGATCTACACTACGGATAGCCCACAGGTTATTCTATCATTCAGTCACCAAAAGGTGGAAGCCACAAAGACTTACAAGAGAAAAATACAAACCATAATATATAAGTCTGACACAAATCTTATTTTATACCTAGTATAACCATACTACCCAAATAAAATATTTAACCAAATTTATACTACCTAAATATAATATTTAACCAAATCTATACTATCTAAATAAAATATTTAACCAAATTTATAATTCTAATGATTCTAAATCTCTTAACAAATCAATTTAATTTAACAAGGATAAATAAAATAATGATGAATTTGTGCCCTAAAAAGAATCATTATTTTGGAATCATATAACTTTGGATTAGTTAAAAAACACAAATGTGCACACATCTTTGAGTTAACCCCCCACATAAAGCATTCTAAAAGGAATAAAGATCCCATAATCTCTTCTCCTTATACCAACTTTTATATATAATATATGATACTATATGGTTGTTAAATCTAAATCAAAATAAAGCAAAGCTTGTTAAACCAATAAGGCCATTCCCTACCAAAGTTGTCATCAAAAAGAGTAATTATTATTATTTTTCTATAATAAAGACAGAAACTTTATTAATTAAAGAACAAAACTACAGATTACATGTTATGAAAAAGCAACAGTGATGAAGAAATTGCACAAAACGGCTGGATTTGCACTGAAAGAAGATGGAGAACATGCACATATACGTAAAATACCAATATGGCAATTTCATGTAGAAAGCAAAAGTAACACATGCACATAAACTAAATAATATTCATGCTAATCTTCATTACGGTTTTATTTCTTTCTTTTTGGGATTAATTTAGTTCACATTTCGATGTCAATAGATATGATTGAACAAATTTGGAAATTTTTGTAAGGTGTGTGAAAATAATTGAGTTAAAAATAATATAAAAAATGATAAAAGATGTTGTATTTGGGAGTGTTTGATCGGTCGGTTTAGTCGGTTTTGGTTATCGAATTGAAAAATCTGAAAACCGAATTATATAAAATATATAATTGAATCGAGCGAACCCAATTTTTTAGTTTGATTCCGTCGGTTTACCAAAATTTGAAGACTCATTACTCATTTCTTTCACTGAAACTAATATGTTTTAATTCCTTTACTATAATCATCTTTTAATATTATGAGTTTTAAATATATAACAAAATTTTAGTTTATAATAATTTTTTTTGGTCGGTTTTCTATTTTTACCAAACCGATTAAATAGAAAAATTTATTAAAACAGAATCGAACCGATCGAAGTATACAAATAACTAATCCAAATTAATTTTTTCAGTTCAGTTTTTATCGGTTCGATCGATTCAACATGATGTTACACACTCCTGTTGATATTATAGAAAAAATAAGTAATAAAAGGGACAAAACCATGAGTATGCTTGGCTGCCCCTATGCCCCTTTGTTTGCCTGTAATATCTCTCAATATATGTTAAGTCGAGTCAAGGAATTAATTTATAGGTGGAGTTTTAGTTACAGGAATTAATTCCTGAGAATGAAGATGATTTTGTGTGGTATCTGGTCCCTTAATCACGTCCCAGGAAAGAGATAAAGTCTCAAAGTCAAAACTCCTTTTCATATCCCCACCCCACAAAGAGTCTTGTTGTTGTAACAGTATTAAATCATCTCAAACTTAAGTCTTCTGCAAGTCAATAAGATCAGATGTAAACAGAACAAAAGAACCCAAATTCACTTTATAAATCTTTGCTTAATCTCCTCTTTCTATATATACTTCATTCAAACCATTCCCTTCTGATCACTCCAAGAATCTTGTGTGCAGAGCTAATGTTTGAGAAAGCAATGGAGGCGTTCTGTGCCAAACCCAAAATCAAAGAGAAAGATAAAGTGAAAATGGACAGAAAGATTGTTGGGAAAGTTGTGCTGATGAAGAAGAATGTTCTCGATTTAACTGACATGAAAGCTTCACTTCTTGATCGAGTTCATGAGTTACTTGGAAAAGGTGTCTCAATGCAACTTATTAGTGCCACTACTACTCATAGTTACGACCAAGGTCACTCTCTCTATTCCCCTTCCCCACCTTATTATTTTATTGATAAAGCATATAATTTAATCAACAGGATGTTTAGTGAAGCTTCTACCCATCATTTAGCTCAAGCACAATACTAAACAAACTCATTTTTTACACATTGACTAGTGGAATCTTCTGTTTCTGTATCTTGCTTACTTGGGTTACAATTATATTGACAAGTCATTTTGATGAAGCTGACAATTTGAAGTTGGTGTTGTTTGCATGGTTTAGGAAATGGGTTTACAGGGAAGCTTGGAAAAGTTGCATACTTGGAGAAATGGATTACAACAATTACTCCATTGACAGCTGAAGAGGTTATATTTACTATCACTTTTGATTGGAATGAGTGTTTGGGGATTCCGGGAGCTTTTATTATAAAAAACCATCATCACAGTCAGTTTTTTCTCAAGACGGTAACTCTACAAGATGTTCCAGGGCATGGAAAGGTTCATTTTGTCTGCAATTCCTGGGTTTATCCTACTCATTGTTACAAATATGATCGTGTGTTTTTCTCAAACAAGGTAAAGAAGCTTTTGTGCGATCATTACACAATTTGACGATTTTGGCCAAGTGAATTTTGCAGCACTATATATATTTTCTTGTAATGCAACAGTAAAAAGTGTAAAATTTGCTAACAAATTCACCATGATTGTGTTTTAGACTTATCTGCCGTGTCAAACTCCTGGACCACTGAGAAAATATAGAGAACAAGAACTGGTAAATCTTAGAGGGGATGGTAAAGGCAAGCTGAAGGAGTGGGATAGGGTGTATGATTATGCTTACTATAATGATCTGGGAAGTCCTGACAAGGGAAAGGATTATGCTCGACAAGTTCTTGGTGGATCTGAGGAGTACCCTTATCCAAGAAGAGGAAGAACTGGACGAAAACCAACAAAGACAGGTTAGCTACCTTGGACTGAAGCAATTCTTAGTTATATATGAAACTAGACTTAATTATATTGGACTTTAGGCTTGTATGGCTAGGAAGTTTAGAATTTAGTTGATAGCAGATTCTTGAATTGACGAAAAGAGTAGCACGATATTAGAATGCTAATTTGCAGAAAAGATTCTAAATGTTGTTGTTCGTGCCAATATCTTGATTCTGAATCTTGTTTGCTCGCAACAGACCCCAACAGTGAGAGCAGATTGCCACTCTTAAGTCTAAACATATATGTTCCAAGAGATGAACGGTTTGGTCACCTGAAGTTTTCGGATTTCCTAGCCTATGCCCTGAAATCTTTGTTTCAAGTACTGCTACCAGAGATCGCATCTTTATGTGACAAAACTATAAATGAGTTTGACACTTTTGAAGATGTTCTTAGAATGTATGAAGGTGGTGTTAAGCTACCAGATGGACTCACGGTGAAAAAGATAAGGGAACGAATCCCATGGGAGATGCTTAAGGAACTGGTTCGCAATGATGGTGAAAGACTCCTCAGATTTCCGGTCCCTGATGTCATTAAAGGTATAACAACCTAATCTTTCTTTCTTTCGAGACAGTTTGAAACAGGATAGAGTTGCTTATGTTGTTCGAAACGGAAATTCGTAGCCGATAAGTCTGCTTGGAGGACGGATGAAGAATTTGGAAGAGAAATGCTTGCCGGAGTCAATCCAGTCATCATCAGCCGTCTCCAGGTAGAAAAAAAGTTCTAAATTTCTTTCCAACATTAGTATGCTTGTTGAACTAAACTTGATAGCTTAGAGACATTTATCATGCATTTGCAGAACTTTCCTCCAACCAGCAAGCTTGATCCTAAAGTATATGGGAACCAAACCAGCAGAATTACTAAAGAGCAAATAGAACCGAACATGAACGGGCTTTCTGTAGATCAAGTATCGCATTCATTTCTTAGTTTTGAATAATTATTTATACTCAAAAAAGATTATGGTTCCCATTCTAAACAATTGATATCTGTTTGTATTATAGGCAATCGAGAGCAACAGGCTATACATATTGGATCATCACGATGCACTAATGATATACCTGAGAAGAATCAACTCAACCACCACGAAGACATATGCCTCCAGAACAATCCTTCTTCTGCAAGATGACGGAACACTGAAACCGTTGGCAATCGAATTAAGCCTTCTGCATCCGCAAGGAGACCGTCATGGTGCTGTCAGTAAAGTTTTTCTTCCTGAAGAACATGGTGTTGAGGGATCAGTTTGGCAATTGGCCAAAGCTTATGCTGCCGTAAATGATTCCGGATATCATCAGCTCATCAGTCACTGGTACATTTCCAACATTAGCAAAACTAAAAGCACTGCAAATTGTCATGAACATACCTTAATGCTTGAGCTCATTTTTGCAGGTTGAACACACATGCTGTGATAGAGCCTTTTGTCATCGCCACAAACAGACAACTGAGTGTCGTCCACCCGATATTCAAGCTTCTGCATCCACATTTCCGTGATACAATGAATATAAACGCTTTAGCCAGGCAGATCCTCATCAATGCTGGCGGTGTACTTGAGAGAACTGTGTTCCCAGCAAGATATGCCATGGAAATGTCAGCTGTCGTTTACAAGAACTGGGTTTTCACTGAGCAAGCACTTCCTTCTGACCTGCTGAAGAGGTAAATTGCTAATGTGACACTATTATGATCATTACTAGTACTATAACTCACCAAATTCTGCTACATTTCAGGGGAATTGCAGTTCCAGATTCAAGCCAAAAACACGGTCTCAAACTTCTTATAGAAGACTATCCTTACGCTGTTGATGGGTTAGAAATCTGGTCTGCAATTGAAACTTGGGTCAAAGAATATTGCTCTTTCTACTACCCTAGTGATGACTTGATCCAAAATGACAATGAACTCCAGTCATGGTGGACTGAAATCCGCTGTGAAGGCCATGGTGATAAGAAACACGAAACATGGTGGCCAGAAATGAAGACACAATCTGATCTAACACAAACTTGCACCATCATAATATGGATAGCTTCGGCACTCCATGCAGCAGTCAACTTTGGGCAATACCCTTATGCCGGTTACCTCCCTAACCGGCCAACAGTTAGCCGAAGATTCATGCCCGAACCAGGCACTCCAGAGCATGCAGAACTTGAGGAGAATCCTGAAGTTGCATTCCTGAAAACAATAACTGCACAGTTTCAGACACTTCTTGGTGTGTCACTCATCGAGATACTGTCAAGACATTCCACCGATGAAATATATCTTGGACAGAGAGACACACCTGAATGGACAACAGATGCAGAACCACTTGCAGCATTAGAGAGGTTTCGAAAGAGGCTGTTAGAGATTGAAAACAGTATTATGGAGATGAACAATGATCCAAGGTGGAAGAACAGGACAGGGCCTGTGAAGGTGCCTTATACATTGTTGTTTCCCAACACTTCGGATTATTCCAGAGAAGGTGGACTTACTGGGAAGGGTATTCCAAATAGTGTGTCGATATGAGCTTGAAATTTCCTGAAGAAAGGCTACGTAGAGATTATAGAACAAGTGTAATGATGGACCAAGAGTCATGGTATTGTAATTGTTTTGTATATTTCATAGGTTAATTTCCTGAAGTATATTACTTACATTGAACTGCCACAATTTCCAACCTCATAGGGACGTCTCACAAACTAGTACAATAGTCAAGGATGAGGCACAAGACGAGCCACCAGCATTGAGTCCAAATACCCATCACCAATATTTTTTGCTGGCGGCGCTGGTGGGTTAGGATGCCCAAAGTTTGATCAACCGACCTAACACACCTTAATCGATCCGAAAAAATTTGTTTCAGTTTAATTAATTTAAAAATTCGGTCGGTTTGGTCAAACTTATAAAATTTGGTTAATCGGTCGGTTCAACAAAAAATCGACAACTGACAGAAACCGAAAGTAATGTGTGTGTGTATATATATATATATGTATATATATATAAATACACATATAAATTATTATTTTTCTTGGAAAAAACAGTTAATTTTGCTAGTTAATCAGACTG
>CANYCX010974818.1:0-26461 GCA_948193385.1 Breynia disticha f. nivosa | reverse complement strand
ATGTCTTTGACTTGTGGGCTAGCTCGGTCCCTTCTTAATTTTTTTTTAAAAAGGAACTATATGGCATAGAAAGAAAAGATAATAAAAAATATGGAGGATGTAATGATAACATGAATTTATGATGTGAATACTTTGCTGGGAAGTTGGGCAAATTCATACTCACATGTTTATTTTTGGCCTTTTTAAGCTTAGAAGGCACTCAAGAAATCCAATCAAACTAGATTTATATCAAAAGTGGTACCACAATCACATAGGTTTTTAGACTCTAAAGCCAAAAGCATTGCATGCCACAAAGATTAGGACAACTTGGTTGTTTTAGGCACAACATATATATATGTTTTGGAGAAATTTGTAATAAGAGAATTTGATGAATGGCTCATGCAATTTTTTACCTGTCGAATTTTAAGTGTCTGGTGCAAAAATGCACTGCAAGCAAAGCTGTTTTAACAGGTGACTCAATTAGATTACACCTACTTGTTCTCCAACTATTGGTTGACCTCTAATATTATAACAACTCACGAGGTGGTTGGACTGACAATCCAATCCTCCCCATGAAAGCTTGAACCCAGATTTGAGTCCGAGGAGAGTCGCCCCCGTGAGGGAGGAGCCGTGCCTCTCGCTCCGAAACCAGATTAGTCTCGGCCAATGTATCGGGAATACCGGGAGCTTCAAACCAAAAAAAAATCTAATATTATACCTAATCAACCTTACTTGTAGCCTCACTTCAGAAGCCATTATCAAATAGGTGATTTATGACGCGACAACACGATTTGTGATTACATGTTCATGATATGACACAAATAACACGAATTTAATTTATGTCACAAATAATAATATGATAGAAAATATAGCAAAACACGATTACGGCACGACTAACAAGAATTCACACCCCTGATTCGGCAAACAATCCTTGTACTATCAGAAGTGGTGTCACGACTATGATAACAAGTAGAAGAAACAAACCATTCATTCAACGCGTATATGAGCAAGAACTTAACGCCAAAAATCTAAGAAACTGACTCTACATTTATCAACTCCTGTATTAATTCAGCAACAAGGTAGCTAGAGAGGATACAAATGAGGCTATCATTTTGGACAAGAAACATATATACAAATGTACCTACCACGAAGATTACTGCAGGAGCAAGACATATCACTCTTGAAGATCTAACTACCCGCCACCAAATACAATTCCAGATACTTAAAATAAATATATTTTGTAATAAGATTTGCTGAAGAAAACCATAACATGAAATCTCAGTGTCAGTAAGGCTATATATTCTCAAGAAATCGTACTAAGGAGTTTGAGAAGCAAAGATATTGATTGCACTCGATGAACGCATGACACAGAGATGAAGAAAGAAGAGTCCGAAGTGGCCATACAAGTCATGTCTGTCTCGAGAAAGTGGTGCTTTGAAGCCTTTTCAATCACTATATTGTTTGCCTTTATCCGAAATGAACTTGTGGAGAGTGCGTAGGTTTGTGGTTTCAGGTCAAAGGTTAGGGTTGCGCAGTGCGACACAATAATTATGAAGTCAATTAAAAAATAATTACAAATGCGACAATCCAAACAACGCCATGTGATTGGTAATTATATTGGATTATCTCCATTCGATTTTATCACAGATTCTTTTCTTAATTAGCTTTCAAAAGATTAGACAAGTAATTAAAAGCATAATCAGAGATTTACTGCAAATCATCCTTGACTTTCTCCTTAATCAGTTGCTGAATATGTGGAGTCCGGATGATTTCTCATGCTTAATTTATATTGAGAAGATTAGAATGTTATTAGTTTGATAAAAATAAATATGAATTTAAAATAATAAATAATATGTATAAAATATTATCCATATATTAAAAAACAACAACGGAGAAATGTTATTACTTTCATTCTGTTCTCCATTTAGCGTAAAAATATTCGAAGTTAGGGGCATCTGAAATAGTTGACGCAAATTGTGCGGCGGGAAGTTCCTGCGTGTTTTAGCGTCAAATGAGTCTGGTTGACGCAAAATTTAGCTTTAAATTTTGACACCATTGTGTTTTGCATCAAATTCGTTGCCAATTTAGCTTTAAAAATCTTTTCACGCTAATTTTATGACAAAAATTTATCAATTTCTTGTAATGTTTTCCTTTTCACATAAATAACAAAAAATTAAATACAACTTGATCATCGATGCATGGATCGTAAACTCAGAAAATAAAAATCTTGGACTGTACAAGAAAATTGATGCATTCTACATTGGCAAAAATGAATTAAAAATAATATATGGGAATAAGATTTAATTTTCATATATGAAAATGGAAAATCAGGGTATAGTGGGAGAATAACACTCTTTAAACATTAAAATTGGATAAAATCACTTATGGCAAAGAACTAATAAAATCTAACCTAACAAGACTCATATTTTCAAAGCTAATCCTGTAAATAATCTAAGAGTATGTAACGAAGAAAGACGAAAAGAACTAAAAAAAAGTATAGAACCTATGACACGACTAACATAATCCCTAAGTATGTCCACCAAATGTCGACTTCTATCAAAGTCGGCAGAATAGTTTAGTTGAAAATAAAAATTGAAGCAACCAATAGCATTAGCATCCTTAGGAACAGCTTGCTCTCACCTCTGAGAATTGATATTGCAGAAGACCTGTCAGACTGTTTCCTGCGGAGAAAGGAATGCAAAGAGTATTAGCTATCAGGTAAATAAGAGGTTCAACAAGATGGTAATGGTGTTAGGCTGCGTACGGTTTCAAGCAGGAGAGAGCTCCACAATATATAACATTTGAAGGAGGAGCAAACTCTGTTCGGCCATTTTCTTCGGGATTGACGATTCTCATGTATGTTTCATGTCCAATATACCATCTATCAAGATTCTCGACTCTAAGATTCCACACACCAACATTGTCCAAATAGACCAAGACTGCAGTCCATCCACCAGGGTAAACCTGCATAGAAGGGAAAAGATAATAGCAAGCGAAGCAGAACTTTTAACCAATATCGACTGCCAAGCAAATTTCTGAAACCACGATTAGAGCATCCACGTAGTGATTCCGAAAACAAAAAGGAATAATAGATATGAGAGTTGATGACCAACCTCCACTGTGGAACGAGAAATAGCATCCCACATGTTATAGCCACTTCTGGCGGTTTCTAACCAGCCCCCCATGTCCATCCTGCAGATGACAGAAAATAATGACACAGTGCCTCATGTAAGAAGTAGCTATAATGATAAGGGAGAAGTTGATTAACCCGACAACAAAAAATGAATAACCATCCATGTGAAAGCTCAGCATTTTGGTATCATTGTTTTGCAGAATGACTTCTATGAAACCCTTGTAAGTAGCATTGATGACAGATGTGTCGACTCTAGGAGATTTGTAAAGTGGTCGACTGGGAAAGTCGAGTTTGTATTCTCCCTTCACATTATGCATGTCGGCGAGTCTGATAGGAGTATCGGGATTGTGGAATGATATGTCGTTCAGAGTAGCACGAACTTTCCCATTAATTTTCACAGGTGGCGAGCTCCTCAACACGTAAGTATGTGTTATGTTGATAGAAGCATAATGAAAAGAACCTTGAGGATTTGGGCGAGCTCCACTGGCTGTTGTATTTTGCCTATTTCATTGGTGATGGCAACGTCAATTAACAAGAAATGCAATCAAATACATGTTAAGCAGCAATATTATTGAGTGAATTGTTAACAAGAGACCAAGCTTCAACACTGACCTGATGTATCTTGGCTGGTCCATGGAACTCCATGGATAATTAATGTCACTGGGTGCAGTAGGCAAGGGACCGGTTGCTGGTCCTTTCGAATTTGAATAGTGAAGGATAGCAACACCTGTGACTCTCTGCCATACTGTTTCATTCACAAACCGAGCACTAGCGACAATGTAGTAATCAGTGGTTGCATTCTGATCCATGGTAACTAAAAATGAAGAAGACTGGCCAACGTGAATGTCAAAGCTAGTATAATTCTTCTGGATTGTGTAAGCTCCCTCTGTTTCCACTAGAAGCAAATTATGACCCTGAATTCTAAAGTTCAAACTGGTTGACGTTCCCACATTATGCACTCGAAATCGGTAAGTTTTGCCTGCAAAATTATATGATAAGTCCTCATCTAGATTAATACAATTTGAGAAGAACCGTTTTACATTGCCACAAGAACTTACACTACACAAACTAACCAGATTATAAAGCAAGTTGAATACCTGGATCAACATTAACAGTTTCATACTGAATACCATCAGGAACAGAGGAGTTATACTTAAAAGGTCCCTTCCCGTTAATTAAAACTCCATCCGGAATTCCAAGTTCTTTTCCAGCATCAAGGTCTGCCCTTAAATCCTGATTTGAAAATCCAAAATCGTATCAACTCCTCAATCGTACAGCAATAAAATAAACGACAGAAAACTCAAAAACAAATTCAGAGGCACTAACCGTGTGGTTCCTCGTATACCAATCTCCAATCAACATAATAATATCTCCATCAGGCTGCGCGAAAGGAATAGGAATAACATCCCTATTGTTAATAACGAGCGGACCAAACCCGCCAGATGCTCTTTGAAGATTTAGCGAGGGGTAGTAGAAAAAGCTCCCAATTTGATCCTTGACTTGAAAACTGTAATTAAAATTGCTGTTGACTGGAATTGGACAATTTGTTCCAAGCACTCCATCTTGCCATGAATTCCGCCTCATTTGAACCCCTGGCCTGTCAACACCAACTCAACACGTTACAGAATGCATGGTAGAAAAAGAAGCGTGCGGCGAAAAAAAACACTATATTGCAAGAATACCATACCATGTGAGAAGAAGGGCTTCATCGAGTCCATTGTGGACCTGAACAATAACGTTGTTATTGGTTGTGACGTTAATTAACGGTCCTGGGAATTTTCCGTTCACCGCTATAACCTTCAGTTCGCACACCCACATACACATTAAAACTAAACGAAACCAAAACAAACAACATTGCAATACAAAAACAGAAAAAAAAAAAAAAACCTGTTGAGGAACAGCGAGAGGAGAAGCAGTGGTGTAAGTGAGCTTTAAGTCATAGGAAACAATGGGATCCTCAGAAAATCCCGGTTTTAACAAGACAGAAAATATTACAAACAAAACAAACAGTGAGAACTGAAACGGCATATTGGAAGGAGATGAAGTATGAATTGCGAAGGTTATGATATAAGTATATATATATATATCCGAGGAGTTGTAATCAAGAATGGAGATTGTATCAAACAAACAAGAAGCAGAAGTCGTCCAAGTTTGTTTTGCTTCGGCTTTTCTATCGTGATAGAGTTACTATACCAATAAATAACATAGACTTAGTGTATCACTGAATAACATATACTTAAAAAAAAATTATCGGATTTATTAATATTTTTTTATAAAATATTATTACTAAATGTTAATTAATTATAATGTCAATTTTTTATATTTTATATTAATTTTAGTAATATAAATTGCACTTTTTTTTTTATATTGCTGCTTTTTAAATTTAGAAATATATTTACGTACCATGTCAGGAAAAATTTCATGTATTTACATATAAAAATCACTAAATATTTTAAATTATACAAAAAATATTTTTAAAAACTTATTTATTTCACTTATGTTGCCGCGTGTCGATTATATAAATTTTTAAATATTTCTATTATAAGGATCAACTTCTCTTTTAATATAATGTATAAATTATTTTTTTGATTGAGTTTGTTTATAATTTTTTTAAATATATATATATATATATATATATATATATATATATATATATATATATATATATATTAAATTTATGATGTTTAGTACTAATAAAAAATAATCAGAAATTAATAATTTAAAAATCAACAAAAAAATTATGTTAATTTTAATTTATTTTTAAAAATGTATTATTATATAAAAATATGAAATTATATTTTTCTATATATGGACACTTTTTCTATTAAATTTAACAAGTTAAAAAAAATAATTTTCATAAAAATATATATTAAAATTATTTTTTATTTGAGTGTCAAACATTAAAAATACTAATAAAAAAATAAGACTCAAAAACTTAATTTATAATTTAATTTACATAAAAAATATTTTTATTTTTTTAAATAATTATTTTAATCAAATAAAAATAAATTTAATATATTAATTATTTATTTATTCAGTTAATTTGTCGCTATTTTTAAAAATTATTGTAGTATGTTTGGTTTATTATATTTTTTTCCAAATTTAAGAGTTATTTTTACAAATAAAATTAATCCACCATCTAAAATATTGATTTAGATCAATAAATTATAATAATTAAATTTATCAAATTAATTTTTTCTACTTATTTTATGGTCCATGTCTCCATGATGATATAGGAATAGAAAATGAAAATGTAGGTCTCACTTGATTTAAAATAAAAGAAAAAAATTTGAATAATTATTTTTTCAAGAAGTTGTATTTCTTAGAATTAACTTTTCAAAAAATATAACAAATATTGTTTGTTTTAAGTTGTAATTTTCAATAAATAGATAATATTTATTGAATTTTTTATAAAATAATATTTATATTTACATAATTATCCTTATTAATAATTAATTGAATATTTTAGAAGATAAATTTAATAAAAAATAATAATAATTCAATTTTTCTATATAAGTTTCGGCGTGGTCCTGCAATATCAAAATGGATAATAATAATTAATAAAATGACATATTATTTGAATAAAGCGACCTAAAATTAGTACTCCATTGAAAGCGTCATTTCCGCACGTGCTCTCATCTCCTCTCTCCCCAGTTCCTCCCCCACACTTTACCATTCCCATCCTCTTCTTCCACTTTCCGTAGCTGCTTTAGAGAAGGAGTTCTACTCGTTTCATTTGTGGTTCGTATTTCTTTTCCGTTTTCTTGTGTTTTTTCATGTAATTTTGCGGTTTTTGAAAAAATTTCACACTATTCAAGTTATAAATTCTATTAATTTTCTATTTCACCTTGGTTTGTCGCCTTGGATCATCACTAATCAGTGATTAAATATAAAATTTACACAAACGGATGATATATGTTAGGTGTTGCTTCGTCTTTTCTTGTTAACAATATTACTTTTGTCTTATGTTGTGATAGTATACTTTGGTTTTAATTGCCATTTGACTTCCATAAAAGTAGAAGATAACAAGTCGTCATCATGTGTTATTCTTTGGATGAATTAAGAGCACTCGAAGTTTTGAGAGGGCTTCCCTTCATTGTAGAACGGACTATTCCCATCATTGTTGGCTAGAATTGGCTTTTGATGACATGACAAACCACTTTATACTTTCAAACAATCGATACATTTGTTGATGTAGATGTCATCTTGATGTTAAATAAACATCATTTAGCATATAAACTCACTTGGAGAGATGTTGGGTTGGAGGTTTAGTGTTGGAACTCAGCTACAGAAGTCAAATGTTCCATGTTTTGGCATGTTAAACGACTTTAATTTAAAACTATATGGAAAAAGGTTATGAAAATATGATTTATATTATATCTCTTGCTGTTTTCTCTGGTTTCTTCCATGTTTTGACGCTCTTTCTTTCGCTCTTTCCTTCAAAGAGATTGTAATGCTCATTTTTCCATGCCAACTGTCTAATCCACTTTGTTTATGCTGACACTTTATGTAATTAAGTGCTCAAACGAAATTCAAACGCGTGGATAATAGTTCCTGCTTGAGTGTCTGCTCAACTTACACATTTTGGTTAACTCTTCATGAATTTGGTGGCAAAGTTGTTCAAAGTGGAATATTGGAGACTTCTTTTGACGGGGAAGAATACTAGAGATTGTGAACGGTGATTGAAGTTTCTTTTGACCATGCCTGGGATTAATGGATTTGCTTTCAACATAGCCTGACGTGGTAACTGATGCTCCGGGACTTGGTTTTCAAATTTTAATGCAGTTTTCAGCAAAAAGACTATACTGCACAGTCAACATGGAAGGAAAGCAATTGGAATGTGCTTGCAGGAAACTATAGAAAAAGTTTTCAGACTTCAGAGTGGTACTCTCTCCGGAGCTTTGCAAACAAGTTGTACTCCAATTTGATGAGGTGAAGCTTTGTCTTATTTCCTCTATTTCCTACTGTGTTTCTCATTTGTTTTTGTTTATGTTCTCAGATGTGTTCTTCGTAATTTTTTGAACATCCATTACAGTACAGGATGCAGCATTTAAGAAAAAGATATCAACGAAAGTGTTGGCCACATAAAATAGTGACTTCTGTCTGAAAGCTACTCGTCGCACTATAAGGTTTGTAACATCACCTTTTCTGTGCGAAATATAGCATTGAATTCCAATAAAATGCCAACTTCAACTTTCAAAACTGTGAATTTATTTTTTGATGGAATCTGTCAAATCGGATAGTAGTAAAAAAATAGAGCTTACGTGACAACTTTATAGGCATTTGAGACCAAAAAATTGGCACAAATAGCTCTTTTGGTGGACTCTGAGTATACAATAATCTCTATTCAGTAATACAAACGAAATGCCTCTGTTTTAAATTTGGTCTAGTGGGAAGGGGTGGATAAAAGCAGAATTCAACTCCCAAATCTTGAGAGTGGCCTTAACATTCACCCCTGTTGCATTGTTGAATAGGAAGAGCTTTGCATTCTCATAAATGGCTTGTGTTGGATAAAGTCTAGATGTAATAACTCTCCTACCTCCTTGTCCAAAACTTTCCACGATTGAATGATCAACCTATACAATCAAAACCAATCTGTTTGAAACTCTACAGGAAAAAAGTTGTTTTGTTTAGCCATAAAATGTTTCATATAATTTATGACTTACAAGTACTCTCATGTGTGGCTTTTCTCCCTCAAGTACTGGTACAGTGGTTCCATAAACTTGTTTAAAAACATCGGAAGCCAGTGATGACCTGCATCATAGAACTCTTATTAGTTCTGATGTACATTTCACAAATTCTGAAGTCATGTGTGAAAGCATAAGGAAGTGAAATGTAACCTTGTTTCATCAGCACAGAAATAAGTCTGAAGACCATCATCAGATGTATTAACTGGTCGGAAATATATAGGAGTAAGTTCAGTGAGTGATTCATCTGCAAGAACTAGAAGACCATATGGTCCTAAATTGCTTCTTTCTACAGCACCTCCACTGCAATCATACTCTTCAATGGTTGTGTTTGAAATCAATTCAGTTTCAAACTCTGCAATTATGTCAAGCTGCCAACATATTCGAGATTGTTACAAAATAGTTATTACCATGTTATAGAAATGTCCAAGTTTATTGTAACCTTCCAAGTCAAGAACAAACCTGCGTCGCCATGCCAATATCAAGTGCCACAACCGAACCTGGTCCTACAACAACGTCTGTACAATTAGTACTATTCAATCTCAAGCTCTCAATCTCTTCTACTGGCCATTGAATTATGTTGGCTCCTGTCTTGTTATCAAACACTACATTCCTTGGAATGGTCTGTCCAAAGCAAAAAGAAATTATCTTTAAGTTTCAGTATGAATGTTTATGTGATTAAAGAATGATTTAAGGATAAATTTTCACCTGAACTGAAGCCCAACCCTTTTCGAGATTATCTGATTCAGTATCAGTTTCATTAATCCAACCCCACAGAACCCTTCTCTTCTTGTTCTGGTCATAAAATGATTTAGAAGCATAGTATCTTCCATAATCCACTCTTAAACCAGTGCCCACATCCTCTTCTGGGTTATCAGGAGTCCATTTATTTGTCGTTGAGTTGTATGTCCCAATAGCATAAACATCGATCTTTGTATCATCCAAACTAGCCTTCAACACATGCTTTATCCCAGCCCCATTTGCTGAAGTCTCAACCCCATTTGACCCGTTCACCGGAAGAGGGTAAAAGTCAACACACTCCCACTCTCCGGTGCCGGAGACTGAATGCATGACCCCTTCTAATAACTCAAACGTTGTAAAATTAGTCGTCTCAAATACAAGCACAAGACCGGTTTCATTAACAGTCGAGCCAATTGCTATACGCCAAGTGTTATTAGGTCCCATCCATCCTGTCGTGGGGTCTCTAAATTCATCGTCTGCGATTCCGTAAGGAGGAACCATGACAGGATTACCGGGGTACTTGACCCAATCAAGGAGGAGAGGATCGGATAAGTTGGCTGGGTATGCAAGATTTTGAACCTGAACAGAAGCATTGGTGTCGCCTGTGTAAAGCATCATGATTTGACCATCAGGAAGTAGAGTAGCAGAACCAGTCCATACACCATTGATATCGTACCATTGATCAGGAACCATAGCAAGAGGGAGATATAACCAGTGAATCAGGTCAGTTGATACTGCATGACCCCATGTGATGTTACCCCATACAGCTGAGTCAGGGTTGTACTGGTAAAATAGGTGATAGTAGCCCAAGTGAAACAATGGTCCTGAAATTTTTGATTTGTGGAATCGTGAATTATACATAGGACGAGAAAACTCTGATTTCACGTTTACAATGTTTACGTATGCATTTCATGTTCAAAAACAACAAATAATCAACTCAGCCTAATAATTGTATATAGAAACTACGTTTTGGATCTTAAACGGAAACGTAACGGGAATGGTGGACGAGTGAGGTGTGAAGATAGAAATGAAGGAATGGTGGAAATGTCTAAGAAAGCAATCTCCATGCAGAAATAAATGGACATTATGGGTTTGACAGTTTGTTGGTTGGGGAGTTCTTAATTTGGTGTACCAATACATCATGCATGGAATACTTGATTAGTTTTTGGTTGCTACCACCACATGATTAATTCTTTCTACTATGAGCTTGCCAAATAACTAAACTTCAAAGCATTAAATTTAACAAAAAAAAAACAATGAATATAGACTGTGTTTGCTTTATTGCATTAATTGTCACTAAAAAATTGTGCTATTGTGACGAAATTTATCGTAATAAAATTATTTTATCACAAAAAGTATTTTTTTGTGACAAAATTTATAATTTTTTGCAGCTTTTTGATGATAAATAAATTAAAATTATATACAATCTTTGTGGAATTATTTCTAACAGTGACATACACTACTTGTAGAGAAAATAAGGTAAAACTAGAGCAAACTTTCTTAATAGCGTATCGTATAAACGTGTCGTTTTGATTATATAACAAAAGTCAAATGAGAGGAAAAGAGGATAGTTAGGTTAGGAAAAGAGGATCGTACCGTCAGGATCTGAAGAAGAGTTCATCGCAGATTCACCGTCATAGAGCAATTAGAAGAATGAAATGACAGACAAAAAGATTATATCACAACAGTGAAACAATAGGAATATAAAAGCAAGCCAAAAAAAGAAATTAGAAACGAAAATTTCTAAAAGATATTAAAAAGATAAGTACAAATCTCACTTACTGTAAATCGTAAGTCATTAAAATATAGCTATAAGCAAAAAAACAAAGAGAAATAATTAATTTTCGTGTAGTACTGTCACCTACCATTCATCCAATTTTTTTCTGGTTGAAAATGGTAAGAAGTTCTTTGCCAGGCAAACATAGCATTTGTCCAATTGAAAGACAATCTTCCTCTGGAAAATGATGGATTTGACTTGGCTGATACTCCTTCACCCACTCCTCTTGGAGTTTCCAAAAAGGAGCCTTCGTCATCTTCATTAGAAGGTGACTTATTCTGGCTGGGAGTGGGCGTTGGTTCTTGGCTTTGGTTAATGATTAATGCCACTAATGACATCAAGAACATAACCGAGGCAAGTATTCCAGCTAAACCCTTCAAATGTCGTCGCCTCTTGGCCGGAGGACCGGCTAAAAGAGGATGTTCTGGCAATGGAGTGTAAGGCACGGCATGTTCCGAGGGACCAATGCTGTCCATTTTAATGGCGTGGAGGGGTTTGAAATGTGAAGTGAAGAAGGCTTAAATAGGGAAGAACAGAATGGTGGTTTTGGAGTAATGTGTCATGAAACCATTCGCTGGATGGATTTGGACACGTGAGAGTGGTCAGGAAGGTGTCTGCAATGCCCAATATGGTTGGAAATCAAGAAGTTGCTTGCTTCTGCTATAAATGCTGAGATAAAAAATGAAACTGACAAGTAATGTTTTCGAAATTATTGGATCTATTTCTAGCTAGTTTGTTTCTGCTTTATTTTTTGTAAAAAAATTGAATGAACATGAACAAATGTGTGCACAAAGTGTTTAGCTGAGCTTAAGAATCTTAATGAGAGTAAACCAGATGAAAATCAATGGAAGTGTGGTAAGTGTAGGTAGGTGGCATCTTAAATTCGTACCTCCTGGTCAAAGTGTTAAATGTAAGCTAAACTAATATTTAGTTGCATCAAATAAAAAGAGAATTGAAAAAAAAAAAGGAAGAAAAATCTAGTTCTTGAACTTTTCACATGTTTTCTGGTGAATAAATGAGTGCAAAGCTTGACAAAACTTATTCCTGAGAGAAGGGGTCAACAAAACTGTAGCATGCATTCCGATTTTCTGATATCTATTTTTCTGCGACAAATGAAGATCTATGAATCATGATAACCTTACGAGTTACACGAACATGGAGGCACATCTCCATTTTCTTTTTAGGATCAAGTCTGCATAATTAAATAATTTTAATGCGGAAAGATCTGAATAGCAAACGTAGAGCTGTGTTCGCTTTCGTGTTCATCAGAAGCATGTCAATTACAATTTCGCAGCTTAGTATTCTTTCGTACAGGAAGGCGCTTTTGCTCTGAATTTGCAACTTGGGATGCTTGAATGACAGTCAGATCGAAAACGAAATAAGATAAGAGAGAAATGTTTGACTTTCATGACAGCAATGAAATATAGAGATTTACAGATTAATGAAAGTAAAAGGGAAAATGGGAACATGTGAAATGAGCAGAAGACTACAAATTCATGCATTCATTTTGTCAATATCATGTGCAGAAAGCAATGCATATTGGATTCCATAGTCGTCTCACGGTGATTAACTTATCAGATCTGGAAATTCATGAAGAATGGTAGTTGAAAATGCTGGAAGACCGTTAGAAGATCACAAGAGTAAGATGATCAGATTGCCGAATATAAAGCAAATGCAAATGCATAAGTTAAAGTCCATAAGATCGAACAGTTCCCGTGTCCAAGCAAATTAAAGCAAACAGGAAAAGTGGATACAGAAACATTGCCAGAGAAATGAAATTTGTCTGATAACCATACAAAGCAAGCATTAATTCAGATCAGACATCTACCAGTAAAAGCGATAATTTCTGTAAGAAATTAACAGAAAATAAAGGAATCTTTAATTGGAGCAAAACAAAACAGAGAGTACAATTAGTGAACTGATTAGGTTTGAAAAGAATTTGACTGTTAGGTTTCTTGTTAGATCCCAAGAACACGCGAATGCCTCTAATACTTGAAGATCATTGGAAGATAGGAAACCTAGTATTCTGTCAGCAATTTGAAATGTCCATGTTCAGAACTAATAGCCAACAGAATTACAGCACAGAAACATCTGAGACTGTTTCCGTCGACAAAGGTTTCCGTTTATGAAATAAGAAGAGACTGGACAGTGAGACAAGTCAACTTGAGTGGTTTGAAAGATGGTTAGATCTGCGAATTTGGCAGTTGACAAGCCTCCAAAAGAGAGCCAAACATCGAGCTGTCCATTGTTTTTGTTGTTCAAGTTTTTCCATTTTTGATTGCAAGAAAGAAAATTACATTCAATACAATTTCAAATACCTCGAAGAAAGCATTTGTAATTTCAAATATTACGAAGAAAAGAATTAACAAATATTCTGGAAATCTATATAAAACCCCACAGGGTAAGCTGGCCAAAATTGAAGATTACAGAAAAAAGAAAAAAAGATTATTACAGTTGAATCATAATTATTTAAGAAAAGGAATTTACAATTCAAAGAAGCTCTAGCAGATGAACCAGTTGCAGTTGCTGCATTTCCTACGCTACGAGAGTCGAGTTATATATAAAGCCTTTTTTCCTATCGTATTGTGTTATATCAGAGAGTATATAATCCTCCTTTACGTCTATGTTCCTTTATCATAAATTATAATGAACTTGATTTCTTCCAAATCACCAGAGCTTTGAGAAATTCCATCACCTGAAAATTTCCAGACAGATGACACATTACAATGGTTAAAGATGACGATAATAGAACGAAAAACGCGGCTAGTTGATGAGCAGATTATTTGCATGAAAACAGTTTCAAATCTGCAAATTTGTTTGATCAAAGATGAAACGTTTACCTCAGAGGTGTCCCTGAGAGAGTAATAAGCACTGGTTTCTTTAGGAGTTGCTGATACCAAGATTCCATACCCACACTTCTTCTCTCTTAAAACCTGTTAAAAGGCACAGGAGATGAATCTTGATCCATGACTCGATGGAAAACTAAGTCATGAAACCAATTTGACAGCGATACTCACCTTGAAAGCATCTTCATCAGTCCGATCATCACCAACGTAAATAGGGAGCACATCGTCGCAGTTGCTTAGGCCTGAAACAGAATTTCCTCGTATTAATGATAAGAACAACAAGAGCACACTAAGAGATTCGTTGACATAATGTCGCCTACCGAGTGATTCTAGCAGAAACATTACAGCTTTCCCTTTGTGCCAGTTGATTACTGGTCGGACCTCCAATACCTTTCTTCCATAAGTTAGGCGCAGACGAGGATAGTTCTTTATGACAGACTCAACACACTTATAAACTTTTCCCCACAGCTAAAATTATAAGAAAACAACAGGAAATTAATTAGAATTCCAAGAGACTGTCCACTGCATGGCAAAATACTAATTCTAGACAAAGGAAACAGTACCTTCTCATCGACGTTACGGTAGTGCACAGAGACACAGAACTTGTTATTCTCTACTTTTGCTCCTTTGATATCTTTAGTACCATCGATGAGAAGACCTAAAACCTGCACCGGTAGAAAGGTTGATGAAGAACAGAATTTTGGTTTAGAACTCACGACTTCTAACAGTTTAAAGAAGAAACCTAGTTACCTCCTCAATCATAGGTAAGAATTCACCAGCAGGCTGAAACAAATTAACTTCCTTGCCCTGGTTGTCAGTAGACCTGATAATGTTCGGATGATTATCAGAGACAGATTGCCTAACAGGGCCCATGATGTCCATTCCATGGCTGCCCGCATAGTATAATTCTGTTAGTCCAACAAATCCATAGACCTGAATAACTAAAACTGATCAGTGAAAGAAGCAGCAGATATTGAGAATATTGAGAAAGAATTATTCTCGGATTGCTATAAAAGAAGCCCTGATCACCTTATCTCGGCTTCTTCCACTAATTATTGCTGTCGGGAAACATTT
Organism: Breynia disticha f. nivosa; assembly: GCA_948193385.1. Taxonomy (NCBI): domain Eukaryota; kingdom Viridiplantae; phylum Streptophyta; class Magnoliopsida; order Malpighiales; family Phyllanthaceae; genus Breynia; species Breynia disticha. The sequence continues at coordinate 11,224 of CANYCX010974818.1, read as the reverse complement.
TGCCACGTTTTTAACAGCGGAGCGCATCTGGAAAACAAGTTATGTTTCTCAATCAGACTACACTTCGAGTGTTAGTAAAAAGTTTATTAACATTTGATCCTTAAAATGACTAAATCTTACAGCACTAGACATGAAGGCACGGTCAGGATTATCAACAATTGGCGAAAGAGTCCCATCATAATCCAGAAACAAGGCAATTCTTTTGCCTTTAGCAGAGTTCATGATTTGTTCAAAACAAGTCAGAGGAGATGGATATTTAAGCTGCATACCAAGAAACAAAAACATAAAACAAAGGCAACACAAATCAATCATCTACTGACGGTGACAAAGATTACATGCAGGAGAACTAAAGGGAAGATAGAATTACCATCCAGTTCCGGTAAACAATTTCTTCTGATGCTGCATGATCGTTGACATCTCTTATCTTCCTGGCAGGAGGAGATGACGCTTTCATAGCATCAAGCCAACCACTGGTGCGGACATCGTCAAGTATTCCGGTTTTCTTCCTAGGAATAGTTAGCAACAAATTCGGAGAGAAAGAAGCCCCGGGGGGAGAAAGTGGCAGTAGGCCAGTATGCATCCCTAGCCCTGACTTGCTCATGGCTGTAGAATCGGTTAGAACATGAGTGTGATTTGCCTTGAGGTCCATAGGATCCAGATTTTAAGCAATTTACAGTAAAATGAAAAGAGACTCGAAGTAGACTAATTTCTTCAAGATGCAAAACCGAGTTTCAATATCGGACGTCAAATATCTTCACCCAACTCTTTTGTCAATGAAGAACCACCTTTTCAAAGTTTTCTTGTCACTGCTGTTAGGCAAGCAGTCCATTAAGCAGAAGGTTTCAGAACACTGTCCACCATAAACGAAAGTTCATTCAGAACATTGCCAGAAACAATATTGGATAATTTGTCAATAATTGCAATATTCAATTTACCTATATGTTCTCATTTCTCTAAATGCCAAATATTCAAAATAAGATGTATCAACAATCTGAGTGAGAGAGAAGTTCTTCAGCTATCAAGTTCTTTCAATATATATCAACAATCTGAGTGAGAAATTCTTCAGCTATAAAGTTCATTCAATATTCTTCAAACCTCTGCAAGGAAACATAAAAATTATACAGATAAACTGAACAATCACACAGTCCCAACACACTGAGATGTTTATAATTCTAAACATGTTTTCAATAAAGTTGGCAAATTGCCAAATACAGAGTTTAAACAGGACTTCAAATGCATCCCAATTCAGCCATTTGCATCTACATGACATCAACATAAATAACGTTTCATGGGAGAGATCATGTACTTAAAAAGGAAAGAAGAAATATTCTTCCACTTTTTTATGATAAATTTCCCCACAACACGACTCTGTTTTTATTTACCATTTTCAATGGGGCATGTTTCTGCAGATACTCTGCAACCAACATTTATAATTTTAGAAAAGGAAAAATTTTTGAAATTGTAATGGAAACACGACAGAAAAGAGAAGCAAAATTTTATAGATCCAGCAAAATCAAAGAGGAAACAGAAGAAACGAATTCGAAAACATTTAAAGCTAAAAAGGCTCCACTCCAAATTAAAAAACAACGCAGAAACACCTCTTAGAAATGAAGATTTATACATGCAGAAGCACGTGCTATAGAATCAGCATGAACACAAATGGAGAAACAAATAAACAAAGCACTAACTCAAAAAAAGCCGAACTTGTTGCATATAATAAAGCTCAGAACATTATTGAACAGACAATTCCATTTATCACAAAACAACTTGAAGAAACGAAACAAAAAAGAAGAAGAAATAAACAGTGTTCACCATTAAAAACTGGCCCACGAAGATGATATCTGGTCGAGAAAATCTTATAATTTCACTTGTGGAAATGAATCACCACCATAAGCAAACACAAATCAAATGGGGCCGGGGGCCCTCAAAATTTAATTCTTAAAAAAAAAACAATCAGAAATTCACAAAATCTTTATCATTACCATTATCAATGCAGATAGATTTAATAAACCTCCATACTTCTGTTGCTATCTCACATTCTTTCTCACAGCATCAACATCAATATTTTCCCGAAAGAGAATCCTTTTTTATACCAATATGGATTAAATAAACCCGAAAAAAACTCGAACCCAGTTTTTTATTATGTTCCAAGATTCCAAATTTCCACCGTGGAATTGAAAATTTGATAGCTTTGAAAATTACGACTTTTCGTAATTTTGTAAAGTCTATGTCTTTGTCTACTCGACAATAAAAATAAATTAATTGACTTGAAAAAATCAAACAACCGAAAAAATACATCACATCATTAATACAAAATCGATCAATGTCGAAACAAATTTCAGTTAAAACAGAAACAGCTGAAATAACCAATCAGTTGAACGAAAAAACGCATGCATTAACAACATATGATTATTCTAAACATAACCACGGTAAGAAAAACACATTAAAAACACGCAAAATCACCACTGTATCATTAAAAACACAGAAAGATTAATCTTGGAACGCTTACGCACCGAAATAACGAGTAAAGGTCGAATCTTGAAACTTTGAGTGCTGTGAAACGACGGCGTTTAGAACTCTTGGCGTTCAAATACGAAGAAAAATGGGCAGAATGAAAGCCCCAGAGAATGAAGAAATGAAAAAACGTATATACCAAAAGGAAAACCAAATAGAAAGAGAGAAGCTTAAGAATAGAGAGTGGCTTCCATATATATATACATATAATAACTTGACTTTGAGGAACGTGTTTCACGAGATTTTGAAACCCTACAAATATTTTGCGTGAATTACACGCTCCAGTTAGAACCTTTGGTGGGTTAATTTTGGTTTAGATAAGCGCGTGAGCGTGTTTGCGTTAATTTGATTTGAGAATAACTGAAAGATTTGGAGTTATAATTTGGTGGTTAACAATAAAAAAGGATATAAACAATGTGGGGCCAAGGCGATCTTTGAGGGGTAGAATTTACACGTGGCAAGTAGACTTTGCGGCCATACCGTGTGGAGACACCTGTGGCTGAGTTGGAGAATGACGTAGCCACGTTTTGGATTGGGGTCCAGAAGGGTAACTAAAGAGTATTGAAAACGTGCCATTGCTTTCAGTAGTAGGGTAACAGCCGGGTGATTAGATCGTCCGTGACGGTAGGTGAAGAGCCACTGAAATGGTCCCACGTGGCAACGGAGAGTGAGACGTGTGGGGTGCAATGCTTTGATCAGTTAATGGTGACCATAGACATCTTAACGTGGGAATCTGGAAACTGACTTGCTTCTATTTTCGAAAACAGTTTCATTAGGCTGAATTCATTAATTGTTCAAGTTAAATGCTGGAAACTGCGGTAGAAATTTGAGCTTATTGTGCTGTATGAATGATAAATTGTCAAATCTGGTTAATATACAGCAACCCATTTGAGTGAGTAAAAGATATGTGACTGCCTTTTCTAAGAGGTGAACAAATTTGACGAAGGCACATGAAGCACAAAGTTTGAACGGCGTCGTTGACAATAACAGATTGATTCAGAAAGTAAAACTGAGAAAATAACAACAAAAATTACCAAAAGAATCAGTAAATCCACCGTGTTCATAGGGTGCTGGTATTTTCAGTAAATCCACCATGGCAATAAAGTGGAAACAGAAAATTAGGTGAATGAGCCATCCAACGCAGAGAGACAAGAGCGGTCAAAGATTCGGACAAGACGAAGGGTGAAGTTGCAGAGAAAGAAAGAAGCGGGGAAATTATTAATGTTTCAACGCCGTAGGATTGTGGCAACTTTGACTTCTCAAACCTAATCATAGTGTAGTTAGTTCTACCAAACTAACATTGAATCTTTCAATGCTTAGTCCATTTCAAACTTCTAACCAACCACGCATTCAAACAATTTTTTAACTAATATTATGATTAATAATAAGTAAATGATTAGATATGATAGGAATAATATAAAATTAATTTTTATAATATTTATATCATTAAAAACGTTAGGTTAATTATATACTTTTTTATACGTAAATTGTATTGTGAAATAATGTTGGTTTTAAAAACAATTTTAAAGAATGTGGACATATAAATAAATATCAAAACAAAGTATGGACATTTTTTGTATGTCTATTTATTTTCTTAAATCGGTTAGTCATTTAAATTTTAAATAGCTCATTCCTCATAGTAAAAATCGAAAGATTTATAGACTTATAAAAAGAAATAACAATATTTTAATAATAGAAAATGCACTTTAAGAAAATCACTTTGTTTATTTTAAACAGCAATAAAATAATAAAGTGAACGGTTATATAAGAAAGAAGAGTATATTTCACAATCGGAAACTAATTAAATTGATGGCTTTGTCAAAACTTGCACATTTTTTAATGATATTTGTGGTTTGAATTGCACAAATCACCCAAATTAAAATAAAGCTGCACACTAATCGTGGAATGTGTATAAACCCAAACAGTATTTAATAATTTATTAAATTTATACTTTAATATATATTTAATTTAGTGATTTTTTATATATTTAAATAAAAGATTATTTTAAAATAGAGAGAGTAATTAGTAAAGCTGTGGCTGAAGCATTCTTAATTAAGAAGTAATAGGCTTAATTTGACTGGGACATGGTTGGCAATGGTCCTTGGAATCCGAACCTTAATGTAAAAAAGGCATGTTTAATAAAGTAATTGGAAAACGCAATAAAATAAATAATTTGCACCGAAATGTTTGAAGGAGTAATGAAAACATCAGAGTTCCTGTTTGGCGCTCTCACTGCAACACACGCATTGCATCATGATTTCACTCGTAAAGTTCATTTTGTACTTTGGTTGAAATCATTTTTTGGGATTGATTTTGAGTTTAATATATTAATTATTGAATATTCATTGTTAAGTGTGTTGCATCAGTAGCACTACAATGCAAACGCAAAAAAGGAAGAAAAAAAAACTACCATATAGCTTTTTCAATTGTAAAAATAAACTGAAAAAACACTAAATTATAAAACATTTTCTCTTTAATTAAAACTATCCGATACAAGTTATGAGAAAAATCTTCCAGACTAACTCAACTAAATTAAAGACTAGAAAATAAAATTAAAATTGGTTAGGTGTCCACTATCAATTGAATCTAAATTGTGTACCGGTGGAATTAGCTTGACAAATAACTATAAAGGAAAAGGACATGACAAGTGGAGGCCGTATATGAACGTTTCAAACTTTTGTCGATATTTGGAGGGGTTGTTCCGTGGATGATTCATTGTAGAAGGATGTGATCAAGTTGACTATGGAACCCACCTACGCCCTCAAGAGGGTGAAAGAGACTACTTCTACTACTCAGACTCAATTAGACTCTTGACTCTCATCATTCCTAATTCAATTTCAAGCCGCATTACCTAATTTTGTTTATTTTTCCTGTCAATTCCTGAATTTAATTCAATTTAGCATACATTTGCATCCCCTGCTTCCACTTGAAAAGGATCCTTTTCATTGGTCCTGCTAGACAAAGACACATCGATGTCTACAGAAACTTCACTATGAAGAATCTTCAATTAGTACCAACATTTAACATACCGCAACTTCCACAAAACACACATAAAAGAGCACAAAAGTACTACCAACGTCAGATCATTAAGTTATTCAAAATCCGAGCAATACAGTCCGTAGATCAGAATAGAAAACCGGAATATTGATACAAGTAAAAACCGATGCCAAACGTGTAATAACCTGTTGGAAAAAGCATAGGACCTTACGATGCCTCCAAGTTTATGCTTCAATCCTCTTCGTCATTGATCATTTTGACAACCTGAGCAACACCTTCAGCAATTTCCTTCCGAATAACACCATCCGGCATATCAAATGTCCGTCTTTTCATGGAAAGCAATTTCCCCGAAGGTTGAGGGTCCACTACATCAAGCATTGCCTCCAGCTCATCAACCATGGACTTCTTTGCACCTCGTACCAATAGATCAGCTCCCTGAAAATTCCAAGCAAAGTTAGGTATTACTTATTAAAATATGTGACTCAAAGAAAACCGACATATTTGATTTCCAAATCCGACCGAAATGAGGATAACAAACAAAGCTTGTAGGGCAACTTTTTGTGGTATGTTCCCGACCCTGCCTCCAAGAGCTTCATTGGCCCCTGACTATATCATTGGTCGAAATAACTTGTTCATGGAAATTACATAAGTTTTCATTACTATTGAGCAAACCTGAAAATGAAATCACACAATGCAAATGTTCTATCCTGAGAAAGAAATCTTGATTCTGACCCGCAATGGCTCTTGCACCAGACGTGATTGTAAATTAATTCCATCAACATCCAAGAACCAGCAGAAAAGACAATTGAAAATTTCTTTGTCTATCTTAGCCTACCAGAAGAAAACCATTTCATTTTACATCGCTCGGGCAAGTTCATTATGGCTATCTAGAAGCCATATGAACACTTGAAGAAAATATTATCAACCTTGATTTGGCCAGAAAGGGGAAAATGCAGAAGAGTTATTGCAAAGCTTACAAAAGTAATGTTTCACAAAAGATATTTAACTGTAAAAAAATATAACAGAGCGCTTTCTGGATAGAATTCTGTTGGTACAGAGACTGCAGACATTCACCCAGTATTGAAACATCTAAAAGCAACATTTCTAATTCATCAGCCGAGCACACGGAAGTAATGAACTTAAAGTCTCATGTGAAATTAAAAGAAATAAATCAGTGAGCAATCCAGAAGACATGTGAGTATTTTTTCCAAACGTGGCAGGAATAAAACGGAATCAAATTATAACAGTATCTCAAGCAAAAAGTATAAGAATCAATTTTAGCACAAAGGTAAAAACAAAGATGCACGAAAAAAATGTAGTACAGTAATACCTCAATGGCATCAACCGTGAGAAGCAGAACAATAATTTTTTCAGAAAACCTCTGCCGCTCTTCTGCATCACGAGCTACTTGGCGACGGTAAGAGAAATTGTTAAATAGCGCCCTGATTTCTTTCACCTTAGCCTTCGCAATTGCCAAGTCTCTTAGAGCACGAAGAGCCTGGGATCTACGAATGAGATACGCTCTGAAGCTCATCTGAATCAACAATGCTGCATCTTGAGGGGACAATTCCTTTTGCTTTCCCTTACTGCTACGAGCAGCCGCTCCTTTAGCAAAAGCCTTAAAAACAAAATTAACAAAAATTCTCAGTTAATTAATTACATTTTGCAGCTGCAAAAAAGGTTTACAATCACATCGGAGCACTGTGGCGTAGCATTATTAAACTAAAATAGCAATAAAAAGTATAGGAGTGAAGATCCAACAATATTCCGGTCATTTTACTCAAAAACGAAAAATTACTATAACACCTCACTTTAAATATTTAAATAATATTACAAATTCAGACAAAATATATACCTGACGAATAAGAAGAGCACCGTGATTATCATCTTGAATCTCAACAATACGCGTGGCGCATTCTCCTTTCTTCTTGATTTTCTTATCCTTTATCTTCTCATTTTTCTCCACTCCACTACATTTACCTCCATCGCCACTCGCCGCTTCAAAACTGTACTTCCTTAGTATATCATCTTCTCCTTTTATCTCAGCCGTCCATTTGTACTTCCTCTCTTCCTTCTTCTTCTTCTCATCACCTTTAATCTCCGCTGTCCATTTATACTTCCTCTCATCCGATCCCTTTATCTCAGCCGTCCACGTGTACTTCCTTTCTCTGTTCTTATTCTTCACCAATCGGTCAAACTTTGACTCCAGCTCGCTCACTCGCTCGCATAAACTCTTCAAGTATAACTCGGTCCCCACTCGGTGCTGAACTCGTTTGTACGAACAAAACGAAGGCACTTCAATCAGATCTGTGACTGTGTCGAAGTGGTCAATTGAGGTGAGTTTTGGTTTGAAAAAGTCGAACGCGAAGCTGACGTCATCAAATTCGTGTTCGAGTAAAAATGAGGGATAGGCAAGTGGCTTTGGACAGAAAATCGAGGTTTCACTGACACAGAATGGATCCACGATTTCGAACTTCCGGAATCGGCTCATGCTGAACGGCAACGAGTTCACGACTCAGTGAGTTAGAAGCGAGGTAGGGTTTTTGGATTGAGTTTTGATTTGATGGGGTTGGTGATTGCGATGGGAATTAAATGAAGAATTGTAGAGGGTGAAGACAAGATTGTGAGTGAAACGAGGTCAAAAAGCTGGATGAGGTGTTTTGGGGGGTAAATTAGGAATTCGGTGGGGAAAAAATCCGATGATAATGACTTTACTGGATATGTTAAGTTCGCCGCGTAATACAAGGTTTGTGAATTGACGGAAATGGGGCTTGGATTAGATAAGAATTACTGAGACATGAGCATCCAATGAATATAGATTTAATGGTGAGCACGTGAAATTCTGCGATTTATGTCGTTGGACCCCACGTGTGCCACGAAATCAGATTCTGTTTTATGAATGGGCCGAGCCCATTAAGCTCGGAAATATTTGTATCGGTCAATTTATATATTTATGAAATTTTAAGTATCATCTTTCTATATATATAATTTTAAAATACAATTTTATTTCCACTAATACTAGAATATAAAAATATATATATTATAGCTTAGGTAGTAAAATAAGAATAAGTTTGACTAAAGTGGCAAAATAGATATAAGTATGCTAAAATAAGAATAAGAATAGTTAAGATAGTAAATAGGAAAGTTAACTATTTTAAGGAGGGGAAATTTATGTACTTTGTTCATTTGTATCCTCAAGGTTTATGAAGACAATGCAATTATGCAAATCATAATTACTAGTGAGATTTCAATGAGTTTCTAATATCGAAACCAAACTTACTCGTAAAAATAGATAAATTTAAAAATATATAATAAAATAATAAAAAAATAAACACGGCAAAAAAACAACTGCCCTTAATTCTCGATGATGATGCTAATACCTTACAAATCATAAGCCTTAAAAATAAACTAGCTAAGTTGGTGCAAGACAAACAGGATAATGGCGCTGCATGCAAGAAAAACACCCAAAAACACTTACCATTACGAACCCCATCACCCCCATACCAACTACAACCCCAACTCCAAAACCTCCACAAAACCCTCCTCTCTTCTCAACTCTCCCAATCACTCCCACGTCATCCTTATCCACTTCAACATTTTCTTCACTGACCACAACCTCCTCATCCCCATCACCTTCACTCTCCTCGCACGAACACGTCAAAACAGGCTCGCACACACATCTTGTAAATGAGGACTCGATTTCAGACAGCCTTTGTCGGATTCTTTCCAAATGAAGAGGTGGGCTTGCGGGACTCGAAGTAATCTCAGCAGATAAGAGGTTTTTCAAGAATGCAACGCGTTGGTCGAAGTCTTTGTGGTATAACTCTAGTTGTTGTTCAGGTGTGTCTGAAGGGAAAGGCATGACGACATTGATGTCCGATTCTAGTTCTTGCATTCTTTTCTCCAATATTGGAGATGGTTTCGCCATTGTGTTATTCTTGGAAAGTGGCGTGTTGAGTTTAGTTGTGTTGCGGAGTGTAGTTTGAGGAAGAAACTGTAATTGTAGTTTGTGGGGGCAAAGAGTTACGACGGTTGAGACTTCAGACGTGTTCGCGGGATTTTAGGCCGCTTGTACCGTGCACCCGTCCTGCCCAAACATTTCATTCAAATCATTAGTTCTTCTAGATGACTTGTCGTTGATCTTCGTGGAATTTGCAGTGAACTATTGGTCGTTTTAGTTGATTATCTTAATTTAATTCTGATTGGATATTGTTCTTAATCTTGTCTAAGGATTCATCTGATCTGTTATGTTTTGTTGAATTAATCTCAATTTTTTCTTAACTTTCCTTAAATACCAACTTAATAATTTCTATTTCAAATATGGTTGGCATGAATATATATATAGTTTAAATTGGATTATGTTGATGAACAATCTAATCAGATTGAAGTTCTGGTAAATGAGAAGTTGCAATTAAGCACAAACCATGTTACGATAAAAAAAAATTAGTTCGTGCCAAAGACGATAAGTGGGCAGGACATAGAGGGGGACGAGGGGTGCAACTGCTTTTTTTACCGTGTCTTCTTTTGTAAAATTATTCTTTTTATCGTGTTTTTTTGTTGTATTGATCTCTTATCGTATTTCTTTCAGTATTATTTTAAATTCATCTATATTTTAGCGTCCTTTTAAAAATTTCTTCATCCATTACTGAAAAACTTAAAACTTTGGATTTTCATTCAAAATTTTAGAGTTTGAATTTCTTTCACGTAGGAGTGACAATTCGGGTTAATACATTATAATTATGTCAGTGATTTTTTAATTAAATATCTTTATTTTATAACATAAATATTCTAAAAATTGAAATTGTATCATTCGTGTTATGTCTAATCATGTTATTGGTTTTGAAATTGCCCATCATAGTTTTGTTCATTGTGACTTATCCCACACCGAGTAAAGAAAAAAGAGAGAAGTTTTTCCCTTATAAATAAAAACTCTCTTGGAGCATTCTCAACAACTTACATAATATATTTTCTGCTTTATCAATCATTTATTCACTCCTTAATTTAGTCCTCACTTGGTTCATTTAAATGAACTTCCTGAGGAAGTATATTTCCGAGAAACTGTACTTCCCAGGAATCGTATTTCTCGGGAAGTGTAACAAGAGACCGCTTGTTTTAATTTTGAATTCCCTATAGTTGTAATTATATTATTTTTTATAATTTACATATGCAAAGACAATATTGTCCCAAAAATTAAAGGCCACTATTTATTTAAAGTATATTTTAAATGGGTAATGTTGAATTTATTTTAAAAAATATAGATAATTTCCCTGGGTTTAGCTCATGAAGTAACTTCCCTTATACTGAGGAAATTGAGATATTGATTTTCCGAGAAGGAGAAATCTTATTTTCAACTAAAGAAATATTTTTTTTTCTACTTCCTGAGAAGTTAGACTTCCTTAGTCTACTTCTCTCAAACCAAGTAAGCCCTTAATTTAGGGGATAATTGTACCATACACCATTCTTTACTTTAATATTGCATCTTTTAACTTAATATTGCATAAACTACTTTAATATTGCATAAACAATGTTTTATTTACATTTTTGAGTTTTTTTTTTGTTGTTTTGAACTTTTTTTTTTCATATTTATTATATATAAACTATTTAATTACTTTTAAGATACTTTTAAAATTTTTCTATCTTTTAATCAAAGTAGTTTTTATCTTGTTGTTTTGTAGGATTAAAGTATAAAATGCAAAGCAAAAGTTATTTGTGT